>JAPMLY010000955.1:75000-145135 GCA_026401115.1 Tetraselmis chui
GGAGGGCTATGGTACGGCGGTACGCATTTCTGACACATAATGCGTAGCTGCAGTGAGTGTGGGTGTGACGGAACCAGTTATTAAAGATAGAGAGAAACGTCTATGTTGTCTAAAATGTACTCAATTATTTTCACGTGAAAGCATTTGACCAAAAGCACATTCGCAAGTGCTGGCGCTCCAATGCATAAGTGATCAGGATAACAAGCATGCAGCAAGATATAACAGAAACAAACGAAGTACGCCCGAAATCGGGCATAAAGCGGAAGTCGATTGAACTTGTGGTTAGCTCGGACAGGTACATCATTTCAGGGTGAAGCTGAAAACTGCAAGGAAGAGGGAGGGGGGGATGTACCTGTCGCGAGGCGACGCGTTGCAGCATGTCAGTGGAGATTGTGGGGTAGTGGACGTAACAGGCAACGCGGGAGCCACACGCCGCAGCGAGAGGGTATGCGAAGGCATAACCGGCGGTGTCCACAAACACCTGGACCCCCAACCAGTACGGCTTAGCTATCGAATCGGGTCGGGTTGAAGAACAGTCATAACGCGCCCCCCGGCCCCCCTCCCCCCACCTCCGATTGATTTTACGGGATCAGTTCTCAGTGCGTGCGTGTGTGTGTGCGTGTGTGTGTGTGGTAGAGGGATAGGGGAGAGACAACGACGGAGGTTGAGAGACAAGGCGTGTGTGTGCGTGCGTTTCAAGTATGTGTGTGTACCTGGATACGTGCGCGCGAGAGAAGGAAATATGTGTGTGTGTGTGTGTATGTGAGTGTGTGCGAGCGTGTGTGTGTGTGTCTTTGTGTGTGTATGTATGTGCTTGTGTGTGAGTGTGTGTGTATGTATGTGCTTGTGTGTGAGTGTGTGTGTGTGTGTGTGTGTGTGTGTGTGTGTGTGTGTGTGTGTGTGTGAGTGTGTGTATGTGTGCAAGCGTGCATGTCGTTGGCAGTGTGTATAAATAGCTGAAAGAGTGAGTAGTCCGTGTGTATCAGTGCTTGTTGTTTGCTCTTGCCCACATGCGCAAAGAGGTGCAACCCACCTCGGGGTTTAGTTGCGACAAAGCCTCCCACGCAAGCGCAATCGAGCCAAGCGCCTGACCAACGAGTGTGAAGTGAGGGTAGGCACTCGCCTCAACGAGCGGCCGCTGGTGCAATGTCACAACCTGTCACCGTGCAGGGAGCAGCGCAGAATAGGGTACAACCAAACCACAACCCTCATTACTTGCAATACAGATTCCGACTTCAAAGCTTAAAGTTTCAAAGCTTAAGGTTTCAAAGCTTAACTTCCCGCGTCAACAGTAGCCAAGGCACTGCACTCCAACATTGCCGAGCGCCATGAGCAGCGACGGTGGGATCAACAATTGAACCAATTAAGGTATAGGAAAGAGAGGTGACAGGGAGCAGAATCAATTGGGGTGTGTGTGTGTGTGTGTGTGTGTGTGTGTGTGTGTGTGTGTGTGTGTGTGTATGTGTGTGCAGGGAAAGGGAAAGGGGGAGAAGGGGGTTGCCTGAATGGGTTTTTTCAACTCGACACCGAACTTTGCGGCTGCACTCGCACAGAGCTGCTCGCTATCAACCCCATCTCCGCTGTAAACCACCACCTGGGAAAATATAAACAGGGGAGGAAAGGCCGCAGGCAGTAAGCACCCAGTGCCTCTGATGAGCGAGGAATACAAAGGAGATGCGATGCTACGGCACTGCACAAGCCGTGTCACACCAAAGAGCGGGTCACCCATTACGCAATGTGCGTGTGGGTGTGTGTGTGTGTGTGTGCGCGCGCGTGCGTTTGTGCGTGTGCGTGTGCGTGTGTATGTCTATGCGTGTTCAGAGGGGGGGAGGGGGGATAATAAATGCGCTGTGTGCTGATGCCCTTGCATACCTGCCACCCAGGAAAACTCTCCTCGATGGCTCGAATGGCGCACCTGCGATGTTGACAGCGGGTGAGCGGGGGTGATGAGCGGCTGATGCACCTCTGGCACCGCTGTCGTATTGGGCATTAGGCGGTCAAGCATGTGAGGATAGTCAGGCAACGACTGTATGGTATGACAAAAGGAAGGGGGCAGAGCACCAGAGGACCCGCTCACCGCCGCCGCCGCCGTTGGCGTATGGATGGAAGAAAGCGATCACTTTCTGGAAACAAGGAACAGGGGAAGACAGTCAGTGTCACCGTGTACTGAACCCACACACCCACGAGGCAGGCGTTTGTGTGTGTGTGTGTGTGTGTGTGTGTGTGTGTGTGTGTGTGTCTGTGTGTTTCTATATGTCTGTGTCTTCATGTGTGTTTATAGGTGTGTGTGTGTGTGTGTGTTTTCGAATCTCTGTGTGTGAATGTGCGTTTGTGTGTGTATGTGTGCGTGCGTATGTGTGATTCTATGTGTCTGTGTGTTAATGTGCGTTAATGTGCGCGTGTGTGTGTGTGTGTGTGTGTGTGTGTGTGTGTGAGTGTGTGTGTGTGTGTGTTCGAATCTCTGTGTGTGAATGTGCGTTTGTGTGTGTATGTGTGCGTGCGTATGTGTGTTTCTATGTGTCTGTGTGTGAATGTGCGTAAATGTGCGCGCGCGTGTGTGTGAGTGTGTGTGTGTGAGAGAGAGAGAGAGTGTGTGTGTGTGTGTGTGTGTGTGCACGTGTGTTTCTATATGTTTGTGTGTGAATGTGCGTTTGTGTGTGTGTGTGTGTGTGTTTGTGTGTGTGTATGTGCGTTAATGTGCGCGCGTGTGTCTGTTTGAGGGGCGATTCTGCCAGCCAGGTAATTTTCAATGCTTTCGTGATAGTATGTACTATGATCGGCGAGTTGTAGGAATAAAACGGGAAAGCCAGAGCGCCGATAAGCTCGACGACCGACGATCAACCCTCGCAACAGGACGGACTGGTTAAGATAGGAGAGGCACGGGCGGGAGGCGCGGAACCTTTTGTCGTGTCGGCAGCATGGCACGTAGAAGCGTGCAAGCGAGAAGCACCAAAGCCGCGGCTAGGCCCAGTAGGAGCGCCACGCCGAGCGCCCCGCCCAGTCGCGCGGGCACCGCGAGGCAGGTGGCGGTTAGCACCAGCAGCGAAAAAGCCCGCGGGTTGAGGAGCCCCATGCTTGTGCCCCACCCGTGACTCCCTCGCTCTGGGCGACGTTACAACTTACAACACTCAGGGGCGACTTGCTCCCCAGCACAAAGGGTATACTTATGCGCAGTCGTGGTGTGCCGCCGCGAAGTGGACGGCTATAAACTTTGTCCCGACCTGTGCGGACCTGTGATGGCCACCGGAAACGTATCGTCCACCAGATTGCACATACCCCATGACAGGTGGCGATATCGTTACGGGTACTACCTATATGTATCAGTACTGTAAAAAAAAAATGAAGTACCAGTACCTGCATGTATGACTGGCGATTTTGCGATGTATAGTACAGACAAGAAAATTTCTTACAAGAAAAAGCAGTGGAGGCCACCAAGCAAGAAAAAGAAAGAAAGGAAGAAAAAACCTAAGCCCGAGGAACAGGAAGGCATGCCACAGCATCAGCTCTGCCCTCCTGAAAAGCGTCGCGGAGATAAGAATCCAGAGTGCCATGAAGAGCAGCAGAAAGACGTTGCATGAATTCTCGTCGCACATCCCCCAAAAAACGCCGATGTATAGTACAGACAATTTGCTGTGTTCATCATTTTCGAACATCCAATATATTTAATAGAGCCGTAACACACCCGTAATATATATACCGTAAGGTTCAGAGGCGAATAAAACAATACTGCTGATAACCCTAAACCCGTACCTACTGCAGCCTTGCTGGCGCAGCGACGGTCCAGCGCTCGGCACCCAGTACATTGCGCATAGTGTAATACATTAATATCTGCATTGGATGATGCTCGACAATATCTTATTTTCATTGCGGATACACGACGGATCATGAAGGGATTATGATGTCCTGGCTAGCCTGTAGGCGCTTGGGCCACGGAAGCTCGACCTACCGTGGCCAATGCTGTCGCCACTACTCTCCAACGAAGAGCGGATTAGTCCAAGGTTTCCGAGTCTGGGAGACGCCCCTTGCCCCAGTCTTGTCCGCGCGGATTTGAATCTCGAGGCTGCGGCCCCGCTCGTCGTCGTCAGCGAGTGAGCGAGTACATACGAAGGCGACGAGATGAGGTTGTGTGCCGTCGTCGCGCCCGCCGCCGCCCATTCCCCCGCCGCCCCCTCACCCTCGAGGAGAGCCAGCTCCTGCCTCGCCCGCCGCCCTGCTCAGCAGCCCCGCAGGCAGAACCTTCCCACACCCACCCCCCTCGTCAAGAAGGTCGTCATCAGCACCAGGTACGGGAAGCGGCCCTCGACGCGCCCATACGGTAGCACAAGGTCGTGCCGAGGCAGCACGTTTCGAGTCCCTTCACTGGTTCTCTCTTACTTGTCTCCCATGAGCCCGTACTATATGGGTCTTACACCACCAGCTGGCCTGCTTATGATCAGTCTGTAGAGGCTGGAGAACTACCACTAACGCTCTGTGGATACTCAGCAGCGAGGGGCAGAGGCATTTCAGGGGCTTCACAACTATTTCGTCCTCTTGAGGCATTCATTTCGTCCCTCCGTTGGCGTTTGGACGTAGCTAGTTGTACATTGGCAGCTCATGAAGGATGAGAGTCCATGGGTGCTGAGATTATGGGGTGGTGGTGTTGCTGTGGAATTGCAGGCGTGAGCAGGTTCTGAGCCGTGCTTCCACGATGGACACCGACTCTGCCCTGCTTCGCGTCTACGACGGCTCTCAGCTGTCCCCAAAGGAGCTTCAGGACCTCACCGCCCGCCCCCGCATCGACTTCTCCAACATCCTGGACCAGGTGCGGACATGCACGCACCCCCTGACGCATGTGGCAGGGCAGGTGGTGCGTAGACACAACTCACAAGCGCGGCACACCGTCACAGGTTTCACCCATTTGCGATGCGGTGCGCGAGCGCGGCGATGAGGCAGTGAAGGAATTCACTGCCAAGTTTGACCGTGTGGAGATGCAAAGCGTTGTCCATAAGATTGAGGTGCGTTTTGCCTGTGAGTTTTCTTCTAATGGCACCTATCATGTGGAGAGAGTGAGAGTGTGTGAGGGTGGGGAGGGAATAGAAAAGAGCGAATGATAGTGAATAATACTATAGGGTGCAAGTAGAGTGTAGTGACAGGTTTCCACAACAGTTCGGTAGGGTAGGGAAAGGGAGAGGACAGTGAGATGTCAGATGGAGAATATGACACGCCCTTAATATCGTTCTGCTCTGCAGGACCTACCTGAGCCGGAGCTGCCAGAGGAGAGCACAAAGGCCTTTGACACGGCCTTCAACAACATTCACGCCTTCCACACGGCGCAGCTCACTGCGCCGATGTCGGTGGAGACTATGCCGGGTGTGACATGCAGGCGCATCAGCCGCCCCATCGGTGAGTCTGCCCCCATGTGAGCACTGTGAGATTATGCTTCTTGCTCAGACGGGGATGTGCGGAGCTGCTGACCAGCTGCAACAAGGGATGGTCCCGCTTTCCCAATTAACAAACTGATGTCCCCATCATGCAGGTGCGGTTGGCGTGTATGTTCCGGGGGGGACCGCTGTGCTGCCGTCCAGTGCACTCATGCTGGCTGTGCCTGCCGGAATTGCTGGTTGCAAGGTGCCCCCACTCCCCCTTTTCGTGCATTTTCCCCTTGTTCTCCCACACGCAATACGCTTTTGAACATTTTGCGTCCTATATAACGTAGCATCAAATCACCGGAGAGGGAAGCGAATGTATCTTTGTTCGCACTCCGGATGTTCAGAGTGTCATCCACTTTTGAAAGCTAATGACCAGTCGCAGGAAATAGAAGTTATGCATGTTATCTGGTGACCTTCTGTCATTCCTACTGTGAGATGGTGGGAGACAGGGTTTGTGAAGGGGCGACTGCTGGCACCGTCCCTCATTTGTGCGTATGTGTCACCGCGACAGACCATAGTGCTGGCCACCCCTCCGCGACCCGACGGCTCCATCACGCCGGAGGTGCTGTACTGCGCGAAGAAGGCGGGCGTGACCCACATTCTAGCAGCGGGGGGTGCACAGGCGGTGGCGGCGATGGCGTGGGGCACACAGAGCTGCCCCAAGGTGGACAAGATCCTTGGGCCAGGCAACCAGTACGTGACGGCGGCCAAGATGCTGCTCACCAACTCGGAGGCGATGATTGCCATCGACATGCCGGCCGGTCCGTCGGAGGTCCTCGTGGTCGCGGATGCCGGGGCGCCCCCCGCGCACGTGGCTGCAGACCTGCTTAGCCAAGCTGAGCATGGCCCCGACAGCCAGGTCCGCACTCCCATCCTCTCACACCTGCCCTCCTTCTCAACATATTCAGTCCTTTTTTTGAGTCTGAGTGATTCAGCGCAATCAACAGCACAAGCATGCACGCATGTGATGCCCGTCTCGCACTGCGAACCTCAATTTTGGGTGGCGTGATGATGCTGTGGTGTGATGTGTTGGCTGTGGCAGGTGGTGCTGGTCGCGCTGCCTGGTGTGGATCTGGATGCCGTTGAGGCGGAGGTGCAGCGGCAGTGCGACGAGCTCCCTCGCGGCGAGACCGCACGGCTCGCCCTCACCCACTCCTACGTCATCAAGGTCACATGCTGCGCTGCCTTGGTGTCTGGTTGTTTTGTGCTATCTAAGTGTAGGTGGCATGCGATGGGGTTTTTTTTGGATCGGGGGTCTAGCTGAGTGTTTTTGGCGGGGTTGATGATGGCGTGGCACAGGTGGAGAGCAAGGAGGCTGCGCTTACGTACTCAAACATGTACGCGCCTGAGCATCTCATCCTTAACACTGAGGACGCGGAGGAGTGGCTGGATGACATCGAGTCAGCCGGCAGTGTGTTCCTGGGTCGCTACACCCCCGAGAGTATGGGCGACTATGCCTCTGGCACCAACCACGTGCTGCCAACCTACGGGTATGCGGCCGTCGCGATGACACTCCTTACATTTTCTACACTGCATCTGTTCTCACATATGATTCTTTGCTTTGTTGTTGATTTGTCATTTGATGACGAAATGCCCTTTTTTGGTAAATTTGAATTATATTTAGTGATGAGGGAACGGGGTTGCACGATCAAGCTGTTCTGCTCATCTGCTGTTAGGTACGCGAGGATGTACAGTGGAGTCTCGCTGGACAGCTTTCAGAAGAAGATCACGGTTCAGAATCTGACGCAAGAGGGGCTGATGAACCTGGGGCCGGCGGTGGCGCACATGGCCGCTGTGGAGGGGCTGGACGCGCACCGCCGGGCTGTCACGTTGCGGATGGGGCTCGAGAGCTAGCGGACACACCTGCGCCGCCTCTGCGTGGGATGATGCACCCGGGAGTGTTCCTGGCGTGAGTGAAAGGGTGACGTATCTACAACTGCAAAGTGCTGTCCGAGTGTCCGAAGAGCTGCGGCAGATGCTTTCTTATTGAAATACGCTAGGTCCATCCACTTGTGAGGCCGCCGCTGTGCTTGTAATCGTGGCACATATTAAGCAATGAGTGCCGCACACGATGACTCAACATCCATTTCCTCTTGATAGCAATACTATCACTGTCGCGACAATATCCAAACGCATGAAATGCTAGCAGGTGTGAATATTAATTTCATCGCCTTTTAAATTGGCATTGCCCTTTAACTCGCCCCCCTCCCGCCTTATCCTCTACTTCGCATCACATGAGCTTGGTTTGCGGGTGTGTGAATAGAGCTCGGAAATTTACGCCGCACGCACGGGTGATGTATTTGGAAAGCAAGCGAGTAAAACCCCACATGACGCAGGTTTGGATAAACATTGCACGCTATGAATGGGCAAGGGCGATTGGCTTAAGTGAGGGGCGAGGTCCAACTTTGCCGTTTTGGACGCAACACGTTGACGGTGGTATTTGGAATGCATGGGTATGTGCTTGTGCCAACCACACCCGCCCCACGCGTGGCACACGTCTTAGATTAGGCTTGTAAATAGTAGAAATGAAGAATTGGTAAACATATATCGACAAACCCCGCACAAATCGCCTCATGAGGTGAGCCGAATTCGACGGGTATTGCTTGGCACTGCGGCACAGTTTTTTTTTTTTTTTTGCCGGAATAATGTGGAAATTAGAATAACTCACCAAAAATGATAAATTTCTTACAAGAAAAAGCAGTGGAGGCCACCAAGCAAGAAAAAGAAAGAAAGGAAGAAAAAATCGTTTGGGGGTGTTTGAACTTCAAAGTACACTCCTCCACAAAAGTCCGGAGATACATTATGTTAAACACAAGCTAGTCAAGAGCACGCTCCCCTCTCACAACGTCAAGCACGACGATACCCGAGTATTGAAATTGTAATTGAAATTGTTTACAACATGTACCGTATGCGCCGGTTTTTCACCAAAAGCCGGATGCGTCGGCTGCTGTCTCTGGGCCCTCCCAACTATGTCATACAGGGAACTTACAAGTCAGGGCTAGACCGTTAACCACCTAATCCAACCTCTCCAAGGGTGTTCGGGGGTTTTACTCCCCCCCGGGGAGGATGCAAGTAGAGGCGAAGGTTGTGTGCATTCAGGGTCGTGCGAGGGGGCAATGTGCGGATGCGCGGCGGGAGGTCGTGCGGGACTTGATGCGGTATATGCGGAGGAGGTGGTGCAGCCATTGGACAGTATGAGTATGGAGTTGTGCAAGAATGCGAGATGTGTCGAGATGTGCTTTGGAGACGAGTTTATCAGGAGGGTCGGTGCGGGCGGTGAGAAGGGAGGTGAGACTCGTGATAGTGGAGGAGTGCGGTGTACCTGTGCGGCTCATGACTATTGGGAGGATGTCGACCAGTGTGCCTGGCCAGTGGTTTCTGATGGCGTTCGCAAGGGGTGTGTATTTGTCACGAATGAGGTCGGCTGTGTGGGATAGGTTGTTGTCTGTGCAGTACTTCCATTCCCCTATCTGAATCTTTTTTATGGACGCGTAGCGACGGCGACCGTTGGAGTGACCAACGAATCGGGGTTCGAGGATGCGGATGAAGTCAGGTTTGTGTGCTGGGGGACGAAGCAGGGGGGGGAGAATCTCAGGGGGGAGGACGGCGGGGCATGAGGTTAAGGAGTCAGGCGAGAGACCTTCGTCAGCAGCAACAAGTCGGGTGGGCATGTGGGTGGGGTGAGGTGGGTGGCAGTCAAGTGGAGTGTGGGCAGGGTTGGGGGAAGCAAACGATTTTATGGGTTTGTTACCGAAGTCTGCGGTGATGGTTTCCCAGCGTCCTCCGTTGTGGCGTTCCAGTAGGGAGAGTAGGAGTTGCAGAGCGCTGTTGTGTCGGTCCTGTCTTAGACCATACATAGAGGGGCAGTTACCGGCCATGTGGCCGTTGCTGGTGAATTGACCACATAGGGGGCAACGCAGGGTGGGGTTGTGAGTAAGTAGGCGGGTGTTGTGGACGCCCCACATGAATTCTTGTTTGTGTGTGAACTGTATATTTGTGAGGGTTGAGTGTTTTTTGTGGTAAGAGAAATCGGCGCCGTCCTTCGCGGCGCGGGCGAGGAGGCCTCCGTGTTTGGTTGTTTGCGAGAGAGGAGTGTGTGTGTGGATTGTGCTGTATTTGTGTGCGTCGGATTTGAGGTTGGTGTATCTGTAGGGAGTGGGGTCCCCTAAGGCTTGTGGGATGAGGGTGTATGGCCATGTCCAGTGGCCTATCGTGACTTCTGAACCGGTGGTGTATGTAGTATCGGGTGGGTGGCCATCCGCTACTTGGTTGGCGAGGGTGTCTGCGAGGTCGTTGCCGATGGAGTGGTTGTGGGCTTTTATTTTACCGAGGTGTGTACGGATGCCTGCTTCGCATCGGGTTTTAAGGGTGTGCATGATAGATAAGAGGGTGTCGCGGTGAATGTGATGGCGGTAAGCGGAAGGGCAGTTTAAGTAACCTTGAATAAGGCGGAGGGAGCACGCACTGTCTGTGAGGAGATGGGTGCGGCCAAGTTGGAGGCCTATATCTATGCCAGATAATTCAGCACGATTTATTGTATGTGAGGGAGGGGTAGAGGTCACCAGGATTTTGATTCTGGTGTCCGAGGCGGGGTGGGTAGCTGCTGCTCCGAGGGGGGTCGAGCCGCCTTTTTTCGAGCCGTCTGTGTAGACAAAGTCTTGCCGGTTCCAAGCAGGGGTGCCTCTGGTGGGGGGGTACGTTAGATGTACGCGGTCCGGGAGGGGGTATGTGAGGGGGTGAGTTGGGTTGGGGGGGCGGTGGTATATACCTGCTGAGTGGGGTGAGTATGTGTCAGAGAGGTGTGGAGGAGGGGGGGTGATGATAGGGTTGGGGAGGTGAGTGTCGTACATGGATTCGAGAGTGTTGTGGAGTGCTGTCATGGCTGTGGGTGATGGGAGGGTGGAGAGTGCGAGGGGGTTAGCGACGAGGTATATGTCTACCATCCATCGTGTGCCGAATGGGGTAGGGGTGGGGTTGCCGGTGTGTTGGTCGGGGGGTAGGAATGTGTTTGCGTCGTTGGGGAGGGTGTAGAGGTGGTGAGTGTATGGGGAGTTGATGTATTTGGAGTGGCGGTAGGGCGTGTGTTCCCACCGGGGGAGGATGAGGATGGTTGCGCTGGGTGTGTGTGGGGCAGTGAGGTGTGCGCTGGTGA
The DNA here is from genome assembly GCA_026401115.1 of Tetraselmis chui. Lineage (NCBI taxonomy): Eukaryota > Viridiplantae > Chlorophyta > Chlorodendrophyceae > Chlorodendrales > Chlorodendraceae > Tetraselmis > Tetraselmis chui. The sequence continues at coordinate 85,561 of JAPMLY010000955.1, forward strand.
TTGCGTGTTCCATGGCTCGTCTCATGCATTCGTGGTCGTATTCGGGGTTGGCTATGTTGGTACCTTGCCATGTGTGTGGGGCATTGCTGCCGCTAGATGAGAAGACTATATCTTCGGGGTAGAGGGAGTGGTAGGTGTGGGAGTGAAGGGATTTATTGAGGGGGTCGGAGTAGAGTTCTGTCTGGATGCGGAATGTGTGACGGAGAGCTGTGAGGAGGTCTTCTCTAGTGGCCCATCTATTACGAGTGGTGGTGGCGGGTGTGGGTGAATGGATCTCAGATCGGGAGCCTAGGCGGGTGAGGAGGTGGTAGACCTCCTCTTCAAACGTAAGATGAGAGAGGTCGGGGCGGAAGAGTTGGTAGAGGTGGCGGACGCGGGGGCCGTTAAGGGTGGTGACCGCGCGGCCGTCGGGAGTGCAGAGTATGGTGGTGTCGTGGAGTGATGGGTGTGCGTGGATAGCGAATTTACCGGTAGGGAGCATGTCGAGGTCGGGGTTGATGGGGTCATGGTTGAATGTGATTAGGGGGTGTGACCACGGAGGGGGTCCGGGTTCTGGCAAAATGGGTGTGGTGGAGGGGACATAGCCTGAGTTAAATGCGGTGAGGGCGGTGGGGCCGGAGGGGGTCTCACTGATGGTGTCGTGGAGTTGTAGGCATGGGGCCCACTGGACTTCGTGGAGGTGGGTGAGGTCGTGTTGTTGGCCGCGTGCACACCACTCGCACTGCCATGTGGCGGGCCCCTGAGCTGGGCGACACTGGGAGTGTATGGCAAAGTGCGGGCATGTGCAGCAGGTGGAGGAGGGTTCTGTGTGTAGGGGTTCGTGGCAGATGGAGCAGGCAGAGGGGGAGGGGGAGGGGAGGCGTACCGATGTGGGAGTGGAGGAGACGAGGCGGAAGCCGTCGTCGAGTTGTAGCTGAATGTCCCATTCCGTGAGGTGTTCCGGGGTCCATTCAACCATGTACTGTGTTTGGCCGTATTCTGTGTCTTTGTGTTTGGAAATGATGCGTGTTACGTCACATGGGGGGTAGTGGTGGTCGGAGGGGGTGAGGTATTCTGTGTCTAGGTGTGCGATGGGTGCTATGGGGGTGGGGTGACTGGCGCGGGGGGTGTAGATGCCGGAGTGGAGGGTGTGGGTGGAGCGGGGGAGGTGAGGGGCGAGGAGGGGAATCCACGAGGGATGTATAGTGGTGGGGGGGGAGGCCTGGTTGGTATGGAGGTTCGTGATGGGGAGGCGGTTGTGGATAGTATCGAGGGGTTCGGTGAGGATTGCGGCGAGGAGGCGGATGGGAACTGAGAGTGGGGTGGTGGACCCCGTGAGTGTGGTGATGGATTTACATGATTTGAGGATGAAGGAGGATGAGGTGGCTCTGAGGAGGACTTGTGGCCACGTGGTGATGTTATTTTTCCAGAGGGGGGTGAGGCGGGGGAGTAGGGAGGCGTGTGTTTTGCGGGGAGAGAAATCGCAGTAAGCTTGTTTATATGTGTGAGGGTCGGTGATGTGTGTGGCTTTGTCACGGAGTGAGGTGAGGAGGGTGTTGTCTTGAGTGGTGAAGTGGGCACGGATTGTGGACGCGATAGGGTTGGTGAGGGAGAGTGGGGGAATGTTGTGGAATAGGGTGCCCGCATCACGTTGAGCGCGGACCAAGCACTTTAGTGTGGGTGGAGTGTGACAGGTTGTCATGATGGATTCAGAGGGCCAGTGGGAGTACGTTGTGGATAGGGTGCGTATGTGTGCCCGTGCCATGTGGCCTCTATATCCTGAGTTGTTCATGATTTTATGTAAGTGACAGACTGTGAGTTGTGCGGCGTGTGCTTTGAGGGAGGGTAATCCGTATCCTAGGTCTGTAGTAGGGCGGTGGAGGGCGGTGCGGGGAAGACTACGTACCGATGAGACGGCGGAGCGGAGTGCGCGGCAGATTTGGCCTTCGAGAGTGTCGAGTTGGGAGTCGGTGAAGAGGCCGAGCTGGAGGGTGAAATGCTTTCCGATGAGGAGTCCACGGATGACCCTGATTCTGCGGGATTGAGTTAGTGGGGATGTGGAGAGGGCGGTGATGAGGGATGCAGTGGTACGTTTGAGTTCTTGCCAATGTGTGGTGAAGTTGAGGGAGGTGTTTAGCTCTACCCCTAGAACGCGGTATGTGTCTCTGGGGCCAATGGAGGGGATGGGGGCCGGTGTGGAGTTAAGGGAGATGAACTGTGATTGCAGGCGGGATGCGAGGAGGGTAGTGTTGGCGCGGGTGAGGGCGTTGCCTGTACGCCAGAGGGCGCCGGTGATGCAGCATTTGCGGATGTTGACCGTCATGCCGGTGTAGGCGCTGAAGAGGGAGAGTTTTCTTAGCTGGATGGTCATGTTGGGGGTCGATCCCGTGACGAGGCTGAGGTCGTCAGCAAAGCCGTGTCCTGGGTATGTGGCTGTGGGGACTGTGGGGTCGACGTTAGTGGCGGGGGGGCCTGGGCGGTAGCCCCGGCTTCCCACCGTGAGCCAGCGGAGGAAGGGTTCAAGAAAGAGGGTGAATAGAAAGGGGGAGAGGGTGTCGCCCTGGAGGGTTCCTCGATTAATGTCGATGGTGGGGGTGGGGCCATGTGGAGTAATATATTCTGTGGTTGAGACCCCGTAGAGGTGTTCGCATGTGTCGACAAAGGTGGGGGGCATACCGAGTTGACGCATGTGTTTGAACATGATGCGGTGGTCCGCGGCGTTGAAGGCACCTTTGAAATCCGCGTACATGACGTAGATGTCTTTGCTGTGGAGTTTCGCGTCCTCCATCGTCATAATGAGGGAGGAGAGGGCGTCGTGGATGCTGCGGTGTTGTCGGAATCCGTCTTGTTGGTCGCTGAGAATGCCATGGGTTTCGGCGTACTTCGAGCCTGCATCTTTGATTAGTGCTGTCCATAGTTTAAGGAGGTTATTCATGAGGGCGATAGGGCGGTAGTTATCGAGGAGGGAGGGGTCGCCTTTTTTATGTAGGAGGCATGTTGTGCTGTGGCACCAATCAGGAGGGGTGTAGGATTTGTGTGCTAGGAGGGAGAGGAGAGAGAAGAGGGCGGAGCGGGTCGCCGGGGGCAGGAATTTGATTATTTCATTGGGGATACCGTCGGGGCCGGGGGCTTTGCCGGTGCCTAGGGAGTTGAGGGTTTTATCGAAAGTGTCGCGGGTAATCATGTCGGCAAGGGTGAGAGAGGGGTCTCCGCGGGGTTCGATGGTAAAGTTGTCGGGGTTGTTAGGGAGTTCCCATGGGGGGGTGGGTAGTTCGGGTGGGGTGGCGCAGCCGAGTTCGTTAGCGAAGTGAGAGTGTACCGCGTCAATGACGGCGGAGGGAGAGGATGCGGTGGTTTTATCGGGTTTGGTAATGCGGTGGAGGGTGGAGGTGGTGCCGGCGGGGGGTAGGAGGCCGCTTTTAATTTTCAATCGGCGGTGGGAGAGTTTGGGGTAGGTGTCGTAGGCCGCATTGGCTCGAGTTTTTATTTTTTTTATCTTATCCGTGGTGGTGTCGTGAAGGAGCTGGCGGATGCGTGCTTGGCACTGTTGTTTGATGGCGTCAGGGGAGAGATATTCGGTTGTGTTTAATAGGGCTTGGGCGATGGGGAGGGGGCCGTTATTTTTGCTGCATTTACGGAGTTTGAGTATTTGAGTGCGAGTTTTATTTGTGAGCCAAGTGGGGTCAAGGGACGCTTGGGGTGGGCGGGGTTTTTTGTCGGGGAGGAGGGGCCAAACTGTGGCTGCGTGGTCCATGTGTTGGGAAAGGAGTGTGGTGAATTGTGAGGCTAGGGTGTCGAGGGTGTCGGGGGTGGCCGAGGTGTATGAGGTGTTGAGAATTTCTGCGTGGAGGGTTGCCGTTTGGTTGATGAGGTCGGGGGTGCTGGATTGGTACGCTTGTATGTGGTCGGGTGTGAGGGGAAGGCGAAAGGCGAGTTTGCGCGTCGTGTGGTGTGTGTGGGGGTGGGTATGGGGAGGGGGGGGTGTGCCATGAGTGAGAAAGGGGCGGGGATGACGAGGTGGATTGCAGAGTGGGGCGGGTCAGTTGGGGGTTGTAGAGCTGGGGCATATAAGTACCTATAAGGAGGTAAGGGGTGCCTGAGTGGGGGACGATTTTTAGTCCGGCGATATGGGGGATGAGGTGGGGGGGCGGGGTTAGGACAGTGGCAGACTGGAATGAGGCTCGGCGGACCGCGAAGAGAACGCCTGCGTTGGGTAGGGGCACAGTTGAGTAGCAAGGTCGGGAGCTTTTGAGGTGGTATTGGGGGAGGGCTATGCGCCAGCGGGACTTGTGGGTGTCGTGGTTGGTTTCGGTGAGGATTAAGACGTCCGGTTGGTGGGAGGTGGAGAGGTGTTCAACATCCATAATGGAGGTGTGTAGGCCGCGGGTGTTGAGGGTGATGAAGTGTAGTGGTTGGGATGTGTGGTGTGGGAGGATGGGGGAGGGGAGGGAGGGGGTGGTGCGGGGGGGGTCTTCGGGGGGGCGTTCTGCGGGTGGAGGTTGGAAGGGAGGGGGGAGGGGAGGAGGGGAGGGGGGGATGAGGGGAGTGGGTGGGGGCTTAGGGGGGGGGGGGGTAGTGTGGGGTGGTGGAGGGCGTCGAGAAGGTGGTGGCGGCCCTGTGGGAGGGGGGCGGAGCGGAAGGTGTGGTTCCATAGGAGAGTGTGTAGGGAGTAAACCGAGGAACGGGGGTCGAAGGGGGGGGGGTTGTATGGTTGGTCCGGGGGGGCTGTGGTGATGAAGTAGGTGTGCAAGAGGGCGTGGGTACCGCACGACCATGCTCCGTCGGAATCGTTTTGGCGAGGTGGGTTGAGGAAGCGTAGGGTACCGACGGGAGGGGGGGGGGAGGAGTTCCAGTCAGAGAGGAGATTGAGAGAGCGGGCGAGGAGGTCGGGCGGAGGAGGGTGATGAAGAGAGTCGATCCATGTGGCTGAGGTGTGAGTTAGGTGTAGGAGGCCGAAGTGTGAGTGTTGCCATGTGAGGATCACGAGAGAGTGGTTAGGCGTCCCCGGACGGGGGGGGGCGCTTCGGTTGGCGAGGTTAGTCCAGTGGCTGGGGAATTGGGAGTTGTTGTGGTGGTTATCGACTTCGTTGTTAGTGATAACTGTGTACGAGGCGGTGGGAGTGGAGTGGAGTTTGGATAACGTCGTAGCAAGGCAGTAGAGGTTGGAGAGGTCCTGGTAACGACCCCATTGGAAGGATAGCACCGCAGAGGAATCGAGGCAGCCGATGGGTGTAGGGAGGCCGTATTCAAGGTTTAGGTCGAAGAGGTAGTTATGTAAGACGGTGCAACAGGTGCGTGGAGTAAAGTGGGCCGGGAGAGTTGGCGGAAGCATGGAGGTAGTAGTGTGTCGTCGGATATCTAGCTGGGGGGTGGGGGGTTGGTTGTGGGGTCTAACCTCTGGGCCTTGAGGCCCGTCTTGTGGGGGACTAATGATGATAAGCGGCCTTGCCGGCCGAGGCTTGTGGAGGGCGAGGGTGTGAGGCTCCGGAGGGTCCGTTCGTCGACGTCATGCTCATTTCGGCGGGTGGAAGCTCCTTGGAACGGGTGGTCTTCTGGAGCTTAAGAGAGGGTGGGAAGTGTAGGGATGGCGGGGAGAGGATGAGAGGGTAGGGGAGGGGGGATTGAAAAATTGTAATCAAGGTGTGGTAGGTATTAGAAGGAGGGCGATAGTGGGGAACTGTGACAGAGGGGGCTGTCGATATCGTATCAGAAGTGCTTCGGGGCTTCCGAGAGAAGCCTCGGAGCAGGCCTAAAGGAAGTGGGGACTGTAGGGGCGGGGGAATACGTGTATCGCTGAGAATGTTACTGATTCGTGACTGCCAGACTGTTTCTGTAAGGGAGGGGCGATATTTCCGGGGCAGGGGGGTGCGCGGGGGGGCGGGTGATCGGTTAATTAATCTGGTAGAGCAGGTCGGGTGGGCTAAACTCAGCAGGGGAAGCACTGTCATTATCACAGTGACGGGCGAGTAGGGCAGAGCTTGGGGCGTGTATAAGGGGGGAGAGAGAACGACTGCACGAGGTTCTACAGTGTGGTAATCGCAGGTAAGCGCGAGTGTCTGTTGAGTTAGGCGTGTGATCGCGGTAAAAGTAAAAAAGGGAAGAAAGGTAGAAAAGAAAAGGATGGAGCGGAGAGGAGCGACGACTGGAGCGAGTGAGGGATAGAGCGAGGGAGCAGGGGGAGGGTAGCAGGGAGAGGGGTGACGGGGGTGACTGATCAGGGCGGTGGTTAGTGCACTTGTAAGAATCAGGCCTGTAAAAAGAATTTCTAAGGAAAACGACTTTTTGCGAGTTACAGGGTGATGCATTATCGATCGAACTGTGCAGCTCTTTGGCTGGGAAGCGCTAAGGTGGGGAGAGGGTTTCGATTTAAGTGCGCTGATAACCAGTGTATCAGTGCAGGCTAACGGGAGGGGTCGCTGGGTGCTATACAGGGCCGTATTGTGGGATGGGGGGTGTCGGTCGGCGAGCGGCGAGTTCGGGCGAGAGAGAGCGTGTAGGGCAAGGGCCGGCGCGACAGGCCAGGCAACTTGAGCAGCTGCGAGTGTACTAGTGTAGGTGTGGGGTAGGTGGGTAGGAAGAGAGGGGGGGGGGCGTCGTTGAGTACAGGTCAGGGCAGTGGTTTGTGCAGGGGCAGGGATTAGGCCTGTATAATAATTTTTTCTTTCTCTGATTAAAGAGGATGATTTTCGAGGTACATGATGTTGCATTATTGGTCGAACTTTACAGCACAGTGGTCGGGACGCACTAAGGTGAAGGAAAGGCATCGGTTTAAGTGTGCGCTTAACGATAGTATCAGCGTGGGCTAATGGGAGGGGATGGGGGGTGTTAGACTGGTCCTTACTGTGGGACAGAGCGGGACTATCGCACCGGTACAGGTCGCCTGTGTGGGTTTGTGAGTCAGCGGCCCGTCCCAGGTCAGTGGTTGACCTGGGGGCGGCGGGGACCAGAGGCGTCTGGAGTCCTCTGACTGGTGAGGGTTCCAATGCCGGGTCCAGGTCTTGGGCCGATGGGGGTAGTCGGGGCTCCGGGTTGAGTAGAGCGAGCGGATGTCCCGCTGGATAGCTCCGGGGGTTGTAGGGGTTCGCGGCGGGCGCAATCACGCGCCGATCCCGCAATGGCAAAAGCATTTGTCTGTGAGTGGGGGGGGGGGTAGGGGTCGAGGACATTACCATCGAGTTGGATTTCGAGTGTGCGAGAGAAGTAGTGGGGTTGATTGTGGCTTTTCGAGGAGGTGTTTGAGTGTAGTGCGCGTGTTGGCTGCACGCGACCAGGCCCGGTGGGACCTGGGTTTGTTGGATGTTGGCGGCGGACGGGAACGTCCGGACGCTCGGAGGGGCGCGGTGTGGCGCGCCGCTCCCCTGGGGGGGATCTTTTTGTAAGCGATGGTTGTTTTTGTTCTTTCGTAGTACTTTGACGGGTACATGTGTGGTTTTCGAAGTGGATGGCGCGATAGCTGTCGGGGGGATGAAATTCAAATCCCTGGAAGCTGCGCCTTTGAGTGTGTACCGTCTGGTGTCGCTACGGATCCACTGACCATTGTGAGCTAGGCTCGGGTGGGGAGAGGTGGATGGTACACGCTGTTCAGCGGCCCTGTCCACCAGTCTAGCGCTCGATGGGAGGCCAGGCCCAGAGCGAAGACGATCGGCGTTGCTCATTCGAGCTACCGACCCATCCCCGGTATGTGGTGTAGTAGTACTTTAGTAGTACTTTGGATCTTTTTACTGTCTTTAGTGACGGTAGGATAAATTGATACCCGAGTACTACCCAATTGTAGGAGAGCCGAGAAGCAAGCAGTAAGCCGTCATCCGGGGTGGTTAGACCTCAGCTTAAAGCGGGTGTTGTCGGTGGAGTTTGTCGAATTAAGCCCATAAATTCCAAAGAAATTGTCGAAACTGCACGCGTCGTTCTGAGCGCCACGCTTGGGCATTGCTCAAGCGCTCATGCCAAGCCGCATACTACTCTAGTTTCCACACAACCGTAATTTGGGGGGCTTTTTGGAGGGGGTTTGGAGGCGTGGGTGCCGTGTTCAATGCGCGTGGTTTGGTTTGCGGGTGTGTGAAATTGTGAATAGAGCACGGAAGTTCACGCCGCACGAACGGGTGATTTTTTAGAAAGCAAGCGAGCAAAAACCCACATGACGCAGGTTTGAATAAACACTGCACGTTGTAGACATGCGAGGGCGATTGGCTTAGGGGAGGAGCGAGGTCCAATTTGGCCGTTAGGTACGCATCACGATGACGGTGGTGTTTGCAATGCTTGGGTATGTGCTTATGCCAACCACACCCGCCCCACGCGTGGCACGCGTCGGAAATTAGGCTCGGAAGTCCGTTGGAATAAAGAATTGGTAAACATATATCGACAAACCCCGCACAAATCGCCTCATGAGGTGAGCCGAATTCGATGGGTGTTGCTTGGCACTGCGGCTAAGCTTTGGCCGGAATAATGTGGAAATTAAGATAATTCATAACAAATCGATTTGCAAGTATTTGGACTCTGGAGTAGGTGCGTTCGACGCGCATTGGAAAGATACGCCCCACGGTAGTTGCTTTAAATGTTTGACGATATATGAGCAAGTAATGATCGCTTGAATATGTGACGAGTACAGTCTTGCAACAATACATTGCATGACATTGTACAAGTACTCGTTACTAATTCCAATTCGTGCTTTTCCATCGGACGGACGTACACACGTGGGTACGTCGTTATTGCAATATTTATTAGGGTGCTGATGCTTACTGTACGACCAGTACCCCCCGGTACGTACAGATACGCACAATTAATCTAACTAGCTAGAAGACGCGCCTAAGCGAGTTCTCCGATGCAGAAGGAGCCGCGTCGTGAATCTCAATGCTAAGCAAGCCGCGTCTCGGGACAGATGACGACGATTAGACAGCCCTAACGTCTGACACGTAAGCGAAGCAAGGAGGCGTAAGCTATCTGGGCAGAGACCTATTTAAGCCCAGTGCAGTAGAGGGAGGTGACAGAACCATTTAACAATTCCATTGTTCACTTACAACATATATTGCTTAAGTACAGCAGTGAGACATCTTCTCAACATCTTTCACTAACATCTCTCGACAACATCATTTTGCCATCTTGCAACGACAGAAATAGACAGATTAGAACTGATTTGTGCTAGCGTTTAGCTTGAGGAGGCTAACCGCCACACTGGTTTCGGAGCTCTTTGGTCGACGCACGTTTTCGCTACCAATTGATTCGCTCGACGTTGCTTGGTTGACTCGATATGGCTTCTGTTGGACCTGGACGTTATGTGGTAGTCGTAATTCATGTTGGAGGGGCTAAATTGTCGAACGTGAAGCTGGTGTTACAACGTGAGCCTCGTACCGGTAACACTTGGTTCCCGGCTGGCTCCGTGTTAGCACTAGCATCCCGTTGCATAGTACTTATGTACAAGGTAGCTATTTGTCATTCTAGTACTTAGTGTTATGCTATTAGCGGTACTCTATTCCCTATTTGTGGCGGTCGGCCGGCCTTGCCGGTGCCTTCGCCGGCCGCCATCTCTCTCCACACACTTCTCTAGTCACCACAGCCGGCCCCCCTTGTGGGGCCGGCACGACCTCCGTGTAACTATCCGTTCCCAACTCTAACACTCCGTCACAACTAACGAAGCGCCTGTTGATGCTGCCGTTCGTGAGTTACACGAGGAAACCGGCCTTGCTTTGACACCGGATGATTTGACGTTGTTGAGTGACGCACATGTTCGAGTTGCGTTACCTGAAGGACAACAGATTGTTTACGTGTACTCAGCTTCTGTTCCCGTTCCGTCCGCAGCGAGTCACTTGCGTACTCATGCTCAGCTCGAGCAGGCTGTTGCTACCCAGTCTACGATTAATCCGGATGGTTCTTACGTCGTTCCGGAAACGATTGACATTGGCGGTCTGAATCTTACGCCCGTCCAAACGGGGCTACTTCATGTTGTGAAACATAAGAGCGAGTTACTTCACTTCGGTTACGTGACTCAATGGGAAACTCTTCGTCGTGCAGTCTATTCGTCTCACGCACTCCTTCATGACGACACGACTATTCCAAGACAGTTCTTCATGTACTCCCGGTTTACGTCGGTCGACTCTGGTCCTATCTGGCTATTGATTCGTGGACACATTAATCGGCTATGTGGTGAAACGCCGACGGATTTACGTGTGGGACTGCCGATGCCTACCCGGAACATGGTTGGACTTCCTGTGACCCTTACGGAAACTCAACGTAAGGCTGCCATTAACTCCCCGTTTCAGTCTGGTAACAACGCTCATGAACTGGAGGATTGGCTCGAGGCACAACCTCAGCGTTTTCTCTTACTTGGCATTACGGCTGATTCGTACGACTCGGTTATCTGGGTTGCGTCACAGTTCTCATGACATCTGAATCAGTGGTGGCTGAACCGTAAAGACCAAGATGCTATTCCGTCTACCTATGACATGCTTGTCGCGGAGTTACGCAAGACTACGTTTCTCCCGAACATCCAAGATGACGCGATTAACGCTTTGCTCAACCTTACGCATAGCAACATGATGAGTTATGCCGTCTACACCAAACAGTACAACGACTTTTTACGTCGGTCACGTCAGAACTTGACGGTTGATGTGCAGTGCGTGCGCTTTATCAACGGTTTGGCAAACTCGACGTTAAAGAATCAAGCGAAGTCACACCGGGCTCAAAGGGGTTACAACGTCACTCTGGTGGAGCTGCAGAATTTCCTGAATGACGTCGTAACAGATTCCCCGGAATTCGGTAGCATGCGGTCTTCAGCTGGCCCGTCTGCTCAACCCACAAGGAAGCGCATCTCTGACGACCCCCTCGTCGGAGCCTCTAAGATCTAGAAGCGCAATGGTGGTGGCCGTGGTCGAGGCCGTGGACGTGGAGGCAATCAAGGTGGTGGTCGAGGTCAACCATCTTCAAACACTAGCCGTATTGACTTCAATGCAATCGCAAATGCAATGACATCCGAGGAGCGCAAGAGGCACATGGAAGAAGGTCTATGTTTCAAATGCCACAAGAAGGGACACCGCTTGTTTCAATGCCCTGAACTGAAGGACAAGGCACCTATGGAGGCACCGCAATCTTAGAAACAATGATGGTGGCAAGGCTGTTCTACCAACGAACTGGAGCATCCGGCTACATCTACTGTTCGTTCTGAGACATTGTTAGCGACAGAGGTCGTCGACACGCTTTCGGCATCTCCATCGACTACAGTCGCGACACATGCAACTTTAGTAGCAGATCGTCGTCGTCAGACAAAGCAGAGACAGAGTCGTAAAGTTGTAACCAGACGTTCAATTGATTGGAAAGTGGTTGACTCTGTCTTTGACCCTCTGCATGCACGATTCAACTTCACATTGGAGGGATGTGCTGATGATGAAGGTCTAAACTCACACGGTGACTTACCTCAATGTTCGCCGAGTGACTCGATTATGGAGAGGGACTTGACACGAGAACGGGTATTCATTAATCCACCCTAGGAGTTAGCTGAGCAGGTTGCACAGCATTTTGAGGATTGTCGTCGAACATCTCCGACATCTACGATGGCTGTTTTTGTACTGCCGAAATGGGCAAAATTTGCTCCTCTGACTAAGCACTGGAAACTCTACCAACAATTCCCAGCGCGAACACAGCTTTTTACTCGACAGTCACTGGAGAACCCAGCACAACAGGAGGTGGTTGCTCCAGCTCCTTGGCTTGTGCAACTGTGGTTAATCGACTCAGATTGTGCGTTTTACGGCTCGACAACAACTACAGAATTTGATCAACCCGACTCGGTGCATGTACCTCCTAGCGACGCGGAACAGTCCATCGCTACGCTGCGACAATTTTCTCCGCCAACTACAGCCCTACTGACTGACCTCACGGAAGCTCGCCCGTTAATTCGCACTGAGCTGACTGTGAAAACTCTTGATGGCGGACACCAGATTTCTGGATTAGTGGATTGCGCTGCGACGCTCGATTTCGTGTCTGAAGACTTCGTACGACGCTTTGCTTTACAGACTCGGGAGTCTGTGACTAAGACCTCTGTTCAACTCGCCAACGGACAACGAGTGACTTCTTCGACAGTTTGTGATGTTATTTTTGAGCTGGCTCGACACGAATTTCACCGGACTTTTTACGTCTTACGTGATTTACGTGCTGCTGATTTAATCATGGGTTTACCATGGCTTGATGACAAACGGGCCTCTTTACAATTTGGTTCAACCCGAGTTTTTACTCTAATGGACGGCACAGCAGTGGAGACTACACTCGAGGAACGATGCCCTGAGTGTCTGCTGTTGTCATCTACTAAAGTTCGGAAGCTCATGCGCAAGACGCGCCGCAGCAGGGGACGTCATGCTGAATTTTACGTCATTGAACTTACGTCAGCCGCTGACCAACCAACCGACTTTCACACTGGTGAGGAACTAACTGCAGAACAACGTGACAACCTCCGGTCGTTACTATACGATGACTTCCCGGAGTTACTGCAACTTGTCGACTCTCCACATGTAAGCCGACAGTGGGATCACCCCATTGAAACAACTGGCCCGATGCGACGCCAACGGCTGAACAGATTGTCACATGCAGAGCGCGCTGAACTAAATCGACAGCTCAAAGACGCTGTGGAGGTTAGTCTGATCCGTCCCAGCTACAATGAGTTCGGCTCGCCAATTCTTTTTGTGCGCAAAGCTGATGGCTCGCTACGTCTGTGCATTGACTACCGTGGCCTTAATGAGGTTACGCGTAAAGATGCTTACCCACTTCCGCGTGTGGATGATACGCTCGACGAGCTTAAAGACGCGAACTTTTACACACACCTAGACCTCGCCTCTGGCTTCTGGCAAGTGCGAGTGCGTGATCAGGACATCCACAAGCCGGCATTTCAGACACATGATGGCTTAACGGAATGGGTCGCCATGCCGTTTGGATTGTGCAATGCACCAGCTACATTTCAGCGGATGATGAATGACATACTCCGCGACTTTTTACATGAGTTCGTTACAGTCTACCTCGATGACGTCTGCATCTACAGTCGAACTCTGGAGGAACACCTGGAACACCTGCGTCTCGTTTTACAACGATTCAAGGAGGAGGGCTTGAAGTTACGCCTTAAGAAGTGCTTCTTCGGCCTGCAAGAGATGGAGTACTTGGGCTATACTGTGTCAGCTGGTAAAATTTCGGTTTCCACAAAGAAAGTCGAGGCCGTTGCAGACTGGCCAGTGGCCAAGACGCATAAGGAGGTTCGCAGTTTCGTACAGTTCTGCAACTTCTATGCCAGATTTATTCATCACTTCAGCGACCTTACGGCTCCATTGACGGACTTACTGCGGAAGTCCCAGCCACAAAAGGTTACGCTGACGCCTGCCTGTTTGGAAGCCTTTGAGACTCTCAAGCTACGGCTCATTTTCGCGCCATGCCTTATCCTTCCGGAGGTCGGCTCGGATGCGACGTTCACCGTGGCTACAAATGCTTCAACAGTGGGGATTGCAGAAGTCATGTTGCAAGACCAAGGAGGCGGTCTTCAACCAATCTCTTACTTGGCGCGTAAGCTGAATCCAGCTGAGCGTGGTAACACTTACTCTGCGTACGACTAAGAAGCTTTGGCCGTATGCGAAGCTGTCAAGCATTGGAGGTGCTATCTTGAAGGATGCTCTAAGTTCCTTGTCGTAACAGACCACGACACACTGCGACATCTGCTCAGGCAACCGAACAACATGCTGAACAAGCGGCAAGCAAGATACCTGCGGGATTTGCAACCGTTTGTGGGCTCGATGACACTTGCATACCGCAAGGGAGCTATGAACGAAGCTGACCCGTTAAGCCGGCGTCCAGACTTCGTACCTCAGGCCACAGTTCCATTATTTTGGGATGGCGAGGTTCCGTCAGATCGAGAATTACGACGGAAGTCCCAGCTGTTGTTTGAAGACGCACACTTAAATCTACTGATTCTTAACGCGTTGCAACTGAGCCTTGAGTTCGCTGATCTCATTCGCGAGGGGTACTCCCAAGACTCGTTTTATGGGGACGAGGGTGAGTGGACGAAAGACAGCCGGATTGAAGCCAAAGACGGATATTTTTGGCGCCTCGATCGCCTATGTATTCCACAGAACTCTGAGCTCTGACCGAGATTGATCGCAGAGCTGCACGAAAGTTCGTCAGATGGTCACAGAGGAGTCGCTAGCACTCTTGCTAAAGCAATCGACAGATTCTGGTGGAAACGAATCCGCCAAGACGTGAAAGACTTCTGTGAACGCTGCGTCGTGTGTCGACGAGCAAAGATTCGACCGCAGATGGCTGCGACTCTTTACCCACTGCCTGTTCCACCCAGACCGTGGCATACAGTTGGTCTTGACTACTTGACACACTTACATGAGAGCAATGGCTTTAATAGTGTGCTGACTGTAGTAGACCATCTAACTCGAATGGCCCATTTTCTGCCGTGTACAAAGACTGTTACTGCCGAAGAAACTGCAACTTTGTTTTTACAAGGAGTCTACCGTTTGCATGGACTGCCCCGTGTGCTGATCAGCGATCGCGACCCGAAATTCGTCAGTGCCTTCTGGCAAACACTTTTGCGACGCCTCGGAACGCGCTTGAACATGTCTTCCAGCCGACATCCAGAAACAGACGGACTGACAGAGCGCGTGAACAACACGTTTCAGCAGCTTCTTCGTTGCTTCTGTTGCTATGATGGCTCTGATTGGACAACGCTACTACCACAAGTGGAATTTGAGTACAACGCCTCGCATGCACTCGGAATTGAACACACACCGTTTGAGGCTAATTTTGGATTCTCTCTTGAGGAGCCTCCTGACCTGCTGTTCAGCATGCGACCATCGATTCCAGTTTCGCAAGACGCAGCAGAACGGTTAAGATTGTTACAGGAAGTACATACTCTGGTACGCTCATTGTTACAACTCCACAAAGACGAGATGCAAGCGCGCACAGAATCGTCTACAGTACCACACTTCGCTTGAGGAGACAAGGTGTCAGTCGTCACAACAAACCTTTTTCTGCGTGGACAACCGAACCGGAAACTGAGAGACAAACAGCTTGGACCTTTTTCAGTGGAAGAGCAAATTGGGAAACACAGTTACAGATTAAAACTTCTAGCGACAGTACGCTTACATCATGTGTTCCATGTGAACATTTACGACCCTGCAATACCCCTTCACTACGACCAGCTGTTCTGGTAATTGTACATGAAGGAGACGACGAGGAGTTTGATGTCTCGCACATTTCTGTTGTGTGCATCAAGTCGCTACCTGGACGACGAGGCAAATATCTACTCTTCATGACACACTTCAGTGATGACGACATTCCGCCTGTCTGGCACCGGTTGAACGAAGTACACCGGACAACAGCGTTACAAGATTTCTTGGAGACGCCCCAATGGCACAATTTTGTCTAGACTCAGGCGTACATTGACTTCATGCACGCTCACCCAGCGCGCATTCCTGAGTCCCAATAACTGCTTCAGTAAAGGAGCTTAGACCACGGAGGTCTGCCTCGCGGCGGCCTCATTGATCTATCAAGAGGGGGAGGGTACGAGTGTGACGAGTACAGTCGTGCAACAATACATTGCAGGACATTGTACAAGTACTCGTTACTAATTCCAATTCGTGCTTTTCCATCGGACGGACGTACACACGTGAGTACGTCGCTACTGCAATATTATAATGGTGTTGATGCTTACTGTACGACCAGTACCTCCCGGTACGTACAGATACGCACAGTTAATCTAACTAGCCAGATGACGCGCCTAAGCGAGGTCTCCGATGCAGAAGGAGCCGCGTCGTGAATCTCAATGCTAAGCAAGCCGCGTCTCTGGACAGATGACGACGATTAGACAGCCCTAACGCCTGACACGTAAGCGAAGCAAGGAGGCGTAAGCTATCTGGGCAGAGACCTATTTAAGCCCAGTGCAGTAGAGGGAGGTGACAGAACCATTTAACAATTCCATTGTTCACTTACAACATATATTGCTTAAGTACAGCAGCGAGACATCTTCTCAACATCTTTCACTAACATCTCTCGACAACATCATTTTGCCATCTTGCAACGACAGAAATAGACAGATTAGAACTGATTTGTGCTAGCGTTTAGCTTGAGGAGGCTAACCGCCACAAATATTGTGGCCGAAAGCGGCTTGCCCTTGGGTTGTGCGCATATCGGTGGTAATTCTACATACGCGATTCCCAACATTCCCAACATTCTTGCGTTTCCCCACAACGGCCTGCCCAACACCTCCTCCCTCCGTCGCCAGTGCATTATTATATTTGCGCGACCGTCGCATCATCATGCATATTGCGGCGTTGTGCGCCCGATACTCTTTTCGTCTAACTAGCACGGCAATTATTTGAAAGAGCGTGCCGCACGGGTGCGGGTGCGACAACCCCAAGAACACAGCCTCGCACTGCTCAAAGTCGCCCATCGTTGTTGTCGGCTCATTCCATTTTGGGCGCAAAAGCATTGCCTAGGATTTCAGGAGATTTGTCAATAAAATCGACGGATGGTTACATTTTCTACTTGCGAAGGTGCGAAATCTTGTCCGGACTTTTGTGGAGGAGTATAGGTACGTTTCACGCGCATTGAAAAGATGCGCCCAACGGTACATGCATTAAAACGTTTTGACTTGTTTTGAGGAACTTATGTTTGAACATTGTGGCGGAAAGTAGCGTGCCCTTGGGTTGTGCGCATATCGGTGGAAAGTCTACATACGTTATTCCGTGCGTTTCCCCCACAACGGCATGCCCAATGCCTCCCCCCTCCGTCGCCAATGCATTATATTTGCGCGCCCGTCGCACATGCATTCATGTCGCGGCGTTGTGCACCCGATACTTTTTTCGTCTAATTGGCACGGCGATTGTTTGAAAGGGCGTGCCGCACGGGTGCGAGCGCGAAAACCACAAGTACACAAGCCATGCAGTGTTCGAATTCGTCTCCGTATTTATCGGCGCACTCCATCTTGGGCGCCAAAGCATTACATAGGATTTCAGGAGATTTGTCAATAAAATCGATGCATGGCTACACTTTCTACTTGCGAAGGAGCGAAATCTTGTCCGGACTTTTGCAAAGGAGTGTAGCAAGGTATTTCCCTAGATATTAGTAGTGTTGTTCCTCTTCACGGCTTTTGTTTTGGTTAGAACTCAAATTCGTGAATGTCCAGCGAGATTGGTTTAAATCTTAAAGTTTGCAAATGGACTTACCATGTGTGCGGGACAATAGCCCTTGCGGCTATTGTTATTGTGTTTAGCGGTGCGTCACATCGCGTCGCTGCCTTGTTTTGGAAGAGTGGCGCGACCAACCACCTAACAACTTTCACCGACGGCCAACTTTGGCTAGGCCTAGACTTGTAAGGTAGAACTAGCGAGAGCTCAATCACTCTCGACCCGCGCTCGCTTCCCAGCTCGGGCAAGTTCCTAGGCATTCGATCTGCCGAAAGAACTTTGGGGCTTACTTGGTTTTTACCATTTACACTCGCATGACAAGAAGCCATGCGTTGTGAACTCAATCATCCATATAGCTGACCATACCTCAATCGCCTTTCGTGTCATAGGGTGTGTCCACCCGCGCTCGTTTCCAAGCTCGCGCAAACTCCTAGACATCCGATCCGCCGAAATGAACATAGGGTATGTCCACGGTCATTAACAACCCTTGACATTTTCCACGCTCAGTGAACAATGGTGTCTTGCACTATCACGGCATCCGAGGCTCAAAACTTGCGCTTGGTGCAGTGGTTTCCGGTTTGTTCGTCGTTTCTAGCCCCCCGTCCCCCGAAGTCGCTCTACGCCATGTTGAGAAGACCAAGTTCGCGAAATAGTCGGAGGGGGTGAGGAGTCGCTCCGACATCCGCTTCATTCCCTTTGCAGTCACGGAATTTGGTACTCTTGGCGGCCACGCCACGGCTTTCTTGACGGAGCTGGCCAAGCAGGCAGTCGCCTCTAAAGGGATGCATGTGTGCAAGTTGTTGGCCTCTTGGCGCCGAAAGGTCTCTCTTGCCGTCCATGTCGCTCACGCGGACAACGTCTTGCGCGGTTTGTCCACCGCCGAAGACAATGTGGAGACCGCTTCTTCCTCAGCTTGGATGCCTTCTCATGCCACGGCGCTCTTCACCCGTGCAATGGGCCGCAAGCGTCCCCGTGCTTCCTCGAGCGGCGCGTGAGGCGCCGCTTGTCGCCACCACGTGTTGCATTCTCGGCGTTGCCTAGGAGTTTCCTTCGTTTAATCTGCTAGTTTTGTGCACTATGTAGTGCTTCCTTTTGCCGTACCTTGGATTCCGTGATCCTCTTGTCACTCTTGCCCTTTTGTTTCCCCTCCCTATTTCCCTGTCCGTGCTCATTTTGTTCTTCTTGTAATCCTTTTTCTCCATCGCAATCAGTGATATTTCCGCACTAACGCGATACAGGGGCCACTGTACGCTCTCTGTACATAGCGACATGTCAGGCAATTGGGATTGATTGCCGTTATTCCCATCTATCATAACAACTTCTTACAAGAAAAAGCAGTGGAGGCCACCAAGCAAGAAAAAGAAAGAAAGGAAGAAAAAACCTAAGCCCGAGGAACAGGAAGGCATGCCACAGCACCAGCACTGCCCTCCTGAAAAGCGTCGCGGAGATAAGAACCCAGAGTGCCATGAAGCGCAGCAGAAAGACGTTGCATGAATTCTCGTCGCACATCCCCCCAAAAACGCCGAAACGGAAGAGAAGTGGATCGACGAACAAAATGCTGCATACGGACATAACTGAGCTCCGACGAGGTCCTCCGCCGACGAGGTCCTCCGCCGACGAGGATGATATTACGAAAGGAAGAAAAAAATATATAAAAAATATTCCCATCTATTACCACCACAGGTACATGTACATGTTCCCCTCTAGAGTGCCTCGGGCAAATTTGTGGTATCATGGAATATACCACATACCAGTACCACATACGTGAAATATTCAATTTAGCCCTCATTTATTACAGGTGTCTTAGAAAATTGATGCGGCGGCGTAAGTGAGAAAAAAATCTATTAGGAACACCGCCGTCGGAAAACAACATCTCCAGCACAAAGGTCAGCCGCGCACTGCGGAGAAGCAACCAGTAGGTCCCACTTTACTGCATAAGCTGACCAAAAGGTTAAGCATTCAAGGTGCGGTGGTTGTGAGCGCATTTATTTGCGCCATGTCCGCGCGGGTGACTCCAAACTCGGTAAAGTCGGCGGCAAACAGGTTGCGATGTCGAGTCCAAGAAGTGATCTTCCGCTTCTTGCACATGGCGAGGGAGCACTCGGGGCACTTAAATGTAGTCCACGTGACCCGATTTTCATCTTTGTAGCTTATCACGCAGCGAGCTTGCTTGGTCTTACCCGTTTTGCCGATGCCTATACGAGACAAGCTATGGTGAAGCGGGGGGGGGGGGGGGTAGATTAGTCACATTGTATGGTACATGTTGTTGGGGGGTACCTCTTGCGAAACGCCTAGCGCTTTTTCGTCGTCCGAATCAGCGCTTGGAAATCCCTCTTCAAGAGTAGGATCGACCTCGTCCGAGTCCAAGTAGTGAATATCGTTTAATGGCGAGCCCAAATGCGGAAAGACGGGCGGGTTTTCTTGTGCGGGCGATAGTACATGGCGCTCATTACCGGATTGGGCACTCGCCGACGCTCCGATGAGCCCACTCTCCGAAATCGCCGGGCAAATCGCATCCGTAGGAGGGATAGATGTTGGGCATGCCGTTCTTTGCATGTTCATGGGTGCGGGAAGGATGCGTGAAGATTCCATTGTGCACTCCGTCGTGCTTTCATGATGTACTTCATGAAGAGGGCGGGTTGCCCGCGTGGCCGTCGCGGCGAACAAAGTAGCATCTGGTTGAGCGGCTGCCAAGGTTGGCGATGTGTGCTTGAAGGAACGGACCTGACGACATGGCGAGGCGGGACGAAGGCAGCAATTGGATATGATAGTGTTTGTTATTCTGCATGTTGCATACGAAGATAGCAACTACGTTACTTTCCTGCTGCGTGTATTTTGAATTTAGTCTCAAAAGGTGTAAAAATTGCCCTTCACCCCCACGGCGGAAAGTGCCAAGCCCGACCCACACACCACAAGGCTGCCGGCGAAAATCACAGAATAGACTCGCAAAAGCATGTTTTTAATATCCCAGCGGATGAAATAGATCAGGAGTACACACTTGGGGAAAAAACAGCTGCGTTGTTGGGTTGTGGCTTTAACGTTTTGACTTTTCGGGAGATGCGGCGCCATCATCCCACAACACACGCCATTCGTTAAAATCGACCGACTCCGCGACACGACCAAACTTCAAGGCACGTTGTTGGCGAACCTTGCGAGGCTTTGGGTCTTCTAAAGGCCCGCGGCGAGCCGCTACCCGACTACCAACTCCTATTGTCTCTCGCATGGGTGTCGTCTGCGTGGTTGGCGGGGGATCGAAGTCGCACGGCCGGTCAGCGCTCCCCCCTATGATATGACCGCATGATTAAGCTCTTGGGGTCTCAAAGTACGTATCTTGACAAGGAGAATGAATAAAAACGAGTATATTCGGAGCAATTCCAGTCCCATTTCGGGGTCTTTATGTGGTAAATATACCACATTTGTGGTATATATACCACACATTTGCCCGAGGCACTAGGGATAGCTTCATATAAAAAAATCCGACGCGGCATCCCGACGTACCAAAACATACTGAAACATACTGAAACGTACCAAAACGTACCTAAACGTACTAAAACGTACTAAATGTAATTAACGTACCAAGTGTACTAGCAGAAAACTTCGTGCATTGCTCGCCATATCTTCGGCTATTGGCTTTCCGTTATTCGGAACGTTTTTCCACATTTTCAGGGATAAGAAACGTGTTGGCTTTGATATAATAAAATAGCCGATTGATAATTCCAATACAGTATACAATATCATACAGAAGTACTTACTTACATAACTTACGTATGTATAAATATCTCTCTCCCTCTACTGCTTATGTGCTTGTGTTCCTTTCTTCTTTACTTGTTGATATTTTCTTTGGAAACAAATAATGAATCTAAATTGCTTATATTTAAGTATATTATTTTAGTTTATTTATTTACCTTATTATCCACTATATACGCGGCATCTCTCTATCTCTATGTCTATCTCTCCCACTCCCTCTCCCTCTCCCTCTCCCTCTCCCTCTCCCTCTCCCTCTCCCTCTCCCTCTCCCTCTCCCTCTCCCTCTCCCTCTTGTGGCGGTTGGCCTCTGAAAGCTAAACGCTAGCACAAATCTGTTCTAGTCTGTCTAGCTCTCTGTCGTAAGATTGCAAAATGATGTTGTCGAGAGGCAATTGATGAAAGATGTTTCACTGCTGTACTTAGGCAGTAGATGTTGTAAGTGAACAAAGGAATTGTTAAAAGGTTCTGTCACCTCCCTCTACTGCACTGGGCTTAAATAGGTTTCAGCCCAGACTAGTTACGCCTGCAAGCTACGCTTACGTGTCAGGCGCTAGTGCTGCTCAACCGCCGTCATCTGTCCTCGAGACGCGGCCTGCCTAGCATTGGGTTTCACGACGCGGCTCCTTCTGCATAGAAGAGCTCGTTCTGGCGCGTCATCTGGCTAGTTAGATTAATTATGCATATCTGTACGTACCGGGAGGTACTGGTCGTACTGTAGCATCAGCACCATTATAATATTGCAGTAGCGACGTACCCACGAGTATACGTCCGTCATGTGGAAAAGCACGAATTGATATCCGTAACGAGTACCTGTACAATGTACTGCAATGTACTGTTGCAGGACTGTACTCGTCACACTCGTACCCTCCCCCTCTTGACAGATCAATGAGGCCGCCGCGAGGCAGACCTCCGTGGTTCTTGGCTCCTTTACTGAAGCAGTTATTGGGACTCAGGAATGCGCGCTGGGAAAGCGTGCATGAAGTCAATGTACACCTGAGTCTTGGCGAACTTGCGCCATTGGGGCGTCTCCAAGAAATCTTGTAACGCTGTGGTCCGGTGTACTTCGTTCAACCGGTGCCAGACAGGTGGAATGTCGTCATCACTGAAGTGCGTCATGAAGAGCAAATATTTGCCTCGTCGTCCAGGTAGCGACTTGATGCACACAGCAGAGATGTGTGAGACGTCGAACTCCTCGTCGTCTCCTTCAGGGACAGTCACCGGGACAGCTGGTCGTAGCAGAGCGGTAGAGCAGGGTCTTAAGTTGTTAACGTGGAACACAGGATGTAAGCGTACTGTCGCTGGTAGTTTCAATCTGTAACTGTGTTCCCCAATCTGCTCCTCCACTGAAAAAGGTCCGAGCGGTCTGTCTCTGAGTTTCCTGTTCGGTTGTCCTCGCAGAAAAAGGTTTGCTGTGACGACTGACACCTTGTCTCCCTTAGCGAAGTGTGGCGCTGTAGACGGTTCTGTGCGCGCTTGCATCTCGTCCTTGTGTAGCTGTAACACAGAGCGTACCAGGGTGTGCACTTCCTGTAACAATCTCAACCGTTCTGTTGCGTCTTGTGAAATTGGAATCGATGGTCGCATGCTGAAGAGCAGGTCTGGGGGCTCCTCAGGAGAAAAACCAAAGTTAGCCTCAAACGGTGTGTGCTCAATTCCGAGTGCACGCGAAGCGTTGTACGCAAACTCTACTTGCGGTAAAAGTGTCGACCAGTCAGAGCCATCATAGCAACAGAAGCAACGAAGAAGCTGCTGAAACGTGATGTTCACGCGCTCTGTCAAGCCATCTGTTTCTGGGTGTCGGCTGGTAGACATGTTCAGACGAGTTCCGAGGCGTCTCCAGAGGTGTCAGCCGTTGCTCTCAGGCAAGTGTGTCAGGTAGTCAAGACCAACTGTGTGCCACGGTCTGGGTGGAACAGGCAATGGGTAAAGAGTCGCAGCCATCTGCGGTCGAATCTTTGCTCGTCGGCATACGACGCAGCGTTCACAAAAATCTTTCACATCTTGGCGGATTCGTTTCCACCAGAATCTGTCGAGTGCTTTAGCAAGAGTGCTAGCAACTCCTCTGTGACCGGCTGACGAACTTTCGTGCAGCTCTGCGATCAATCTCAGTCGGAGCTCAGAGTTCTGTGGAATACAGAGGCGATTGAGGCGCCAAAAGTACCCATCTCTGGCTTCTATCCGGCTGTCTCTTGTCCACTCACCATCGTCCCCATAAAACGAATCTTGTGAGAACCCCTCGCGAATGAGATCAGCGAACTCAGGGCTCAGCTGCAGCGCGTCAACAGTCAGTGAATTTAACTGTGCGTCTTCAAACAGCAGCTGGGACTTCCGTCGTAATTCTCGATCTGACGGAACCTCGCCATCCCAAAATAAGGGTACTGTGGCCTGAGGTACGAAGTCTGGACGCCGGCTTAACGGGTCAGCTTCGTTCATAGCTCCCTTGCGATATGCAAGTGTCATCGAGCCCACAAACGGTTGCAAATCCCGCAGGTATCTTGCTTGCCGCTTGTTCAGCCTGTTGTTCGGTTGCCTGAGCAGATGTCGCAGTGTGTCGTGGTCTGTTACGACAAGGAACTTAGAACAGCCTTCAAGATAGCACCTCCAATGCTTGACAGCTTCGCATACGGCCAAAGCTTCTAAGTCGTACGCAGAGTAAGTGTTACCACGCTCAGCTGGATTCAGCTTACGCGCCCAGTAAGAGACTGGTTGAAGACCGCCTCCTTGGTCTTGCAACAGGACTGCTGCAATCCCCACTGTTGAAGCATCTGTAGCCACGGTGAACGTCGCGTCCGAGCCGACCTCCGGAAGGATCAGGCATGGCGCGGAAATGAGCCGTAACTTGAGAGTCTCAAAGGCTTCCAAACAGGCAGGCGTCAGCGTAACCTTCTGTGGCTGGGACTTCCGCAGTAAGTCCGTCAATGGAGCCGTAAGGTCGCTAAAATGGTGTATAAATCTCGCATAGAAGTTGCAGAACTGTACGAAACTGCGGACCTCCTTCTGCGTCTTGGGCACTGGCCAGTCTGCAACGGCCTCGACTTTCTTTGTGGAAACCGAAATTTTCCCGGCTGACACAGTGTAGCCCAGATACTCCATTTCTTGCAATCCGAAGAAGCATTTCTTAAGGCGTAATTTCAGCCCTTCCTCCTTGAATCGTTGTAGCACTAGACGTAGGTGCTCCAGGTGCTCCTCCAGAGTTCGACTGTAGACACAGACGTCATCCAGGTAGACTGTCACGAACTTGTGTAAAAAGTCGCGAAGAATGTCGTTCATCATCCTCTGAAATGTAGCTGGTGCATTGCACAGCCCAAACGGCATGGCGACCCATTCCATTAAGCCATCAGGGGTCTGAAAAGCCGTCTTGTGGACGTCCTGATCACGCACTCGAACTTGCCAGAATCCAGAAGCGAGGTCGAGGTGTGTGTAAAAATTCGCGTCCTTAAGTTCGTCCAGAGTGTCGTCCACACGCGGTAGCGGGTAAGCATCTTTACGCGTAACCTCGTTAAGACCACGGTAGTCAATGCACAAACGTAGCGAGCCATCAGCTTTCCGCACAAAAAGAATTGGCGAGCCGAACTCACTGTAGCTGGGACGGACCAGACCAGCGTCCACTGCGTCTTTGAGCTGTCGATTAAGCTCAGCGCGCTCTGCGGGTGACAATCTGTTCAGACGTTGACGTCGCATCGGGCCAATTGTTTCAATGGGATGATCCCACTGTCGGCTTACAGGTGGAGAGTCGACAGGTTGCAGTAACTCCGGGAAGTCATCAAAGAGTAAAGACCGGAAGTTGTCATGTTGTTCTGCTGTTAGTTCCTCTCCAGTGTGAAAGTCTGTCGTTTGTTCAGCGACTGACGTAAGTTCAATGACGTAAAAATCAGCATGACGTCCCCTGCTGCGGCGCGTCTTGCGCATAAGCTTCTGAACTTTCGTAGATGACAGGAGTAGACACTCAGGGCGTCGTTCCTCAAGTGTAGTCTCCACTGCTGTGCCGTCCATTAGTGTAAAAATTCTGGTTGTACCAAATTGTAAAGAGGCATGTTCGTCATCAAGCCATGGTAAACCCAGGATTAAATCAGCTGTGCGTAAATCACGTAAGACGTGGAAAGTCCGTTTAAACTCGTGTCGAGCCAGCTCAAAAGTGACGTCACAGACTGTCGTAGAAGTCACTCGTTGTCCGTTAGCAAGTCGAACTGGAGTCTTACTTGCAGACTTCCGAGTCTGAAAAGCAAAGCGTCGTACAAAGTCCTCTGACACAAAATCAAGTGTCGCAGCGCAGTCCACTAATCCAGAAATTTGGTGTCCGCCATCAGGAGTTTTCACAGTCAGCTCAGTTCGTATTAACGGGCGAGCTTCCGTGAGGTCAGTCAGTAGGGCTGTAGCTGGCGAAGAAAATTGTCGCAGCGTAGCGATGGAAGGTTCCGAGTCGTCTGTTGGTACAGGTACCGAGTCGGGTTGATCAGGTGCTGTAGGTTCTGATGAGTCGTTAAACGCACAATCTGCGTCGACTAACCACAGCTGTACAAGCCAAGGGGCTGGAGCAACCACCTCCTGTTGCGCTGGGTTCTCCAGTGACTGACGTGTAAAAAGCTGTGTCCTTGCTGGGAATTCTTGATAGAGTTTCCAGTGCTTAGTCACCTGAGTAAATTTCGCCCACTTCGGTAGTACAAATACAGCCATCGTAGATGTCGGAGATGTTCGACGACAATCCTCAAAATGCTGTGCAATCTGCTCAGCTAACTCCCAGGGTGGGTTGATAAACACCCTCTCTCCTGTTAAGTCTCTGTCTAGAATCGAGTCACTCGGCGAACAGTGAGGTAAGTCACCGTGCGAGTTAAGACCTTCATCATCAGCACATCCCTCCAACGTGAAGTTGAATCGTGCATGCAGAGGGTCAAAGACTGAGTCAACCAGTTTCCAATCAACTGAACGTCTGGTTACAGGTTTACGACTCTGTCTCTGCTTAGTCTGACGACGACGACCTGCTACTTGCGTTACAGGTGTCGCAACTGTAGTCGATGGAGATGTCGAAAGAGTTTCGACGACCTCTGTCGCTAACAGTGTCTCAGAATGAACAGTAGATGTAGCCGGCTGCTCCAGTTCATTTGTAGAACAGCCTTGCCACCATCATTGCTTCTTAGGTTGCATCGGTGCCTTGCCCTTGAACTCCGGGCATTGGAACAAACGGTGTCCCTTCTTGTGGCATTTGAAGCAAAGTCCCTCGTCCATGTGTCGCTTACGCTCCTCAGCTGTCATTGCATTTGCGATTGAATTAAAATCTTCGCGACCGGATGTCTGACCACGTCCACCATTGTTGCCACCACGACCTCCATTGTTACCACCTCCACGTCCACGTCCGCGGCCTCGTCCACGGCCACCTTTGTTACGTTTCCAGACGTTAGAGGCTTCCTCAAAAGGGTCTTCAAGGTTGCGCTTGCGTGTGGGCTGGGCAGATGGTCCAGCAGCTGATCTTGCACTGCCTAGTTCCGGCGAGTCTGTCACGATGTCATTCAAAAAGTTTTGTAGCTCCACGAGTGTAATCTGGTAACCTTGGTTAGCTCGGTGTGATCTCGCCAGTCTCTGGAGGTCCACGTTTGCAAGGCCAGTAATGAAGCGTACACACTGTACTTCAGCTGTCAGGTCTTGACGAGAACGACGTAAGTAGTCGTTGTACTTCTTAGTGAAAAGCGCGTAACTCATCGTATTGCTCTGCGTAAAGCTGAGCAAAGCGTTAATTGCGTCGTCCTGAATGTTCGGAAGAAACGTCGACTTGCGTATCTCCGCAACAAGCTCGTTGTACGTAGATGGAATTGGAGGCCGATTTTTCCGGTTCAACCACCACCCACCTAAGTGTCCAGAAAACTGTGAAGTAACCCAGAACACTGCATCGTACGAGTCAGCAGCAATCCCTAGCATTATAAAACGCTGAGGCTGAGCTTCGAGCCAATCCTCCAGTACAGGTGGGTCTTGACCATTCTGGTACGGTGAAGTAATAGCAGCCTTACGCTGAGTCTCCGTAAGGGTCACAGACAGTCCAGCCAAGTTGTGGGTAGGCATCGGCCTTCCCACTCGTAAATCAGTAGGTCCTACACCAGTCAGTCGATTAATGTGTCCAAGAATCAGTAGCCATACAGAACCAGAGTCGACCGTCGTAAACCGGGTGTACATGTGGAACTGCCTCGGGATAGACGTGTCGTCTTGCATGACTGGAACATGTTGTGTAATTGCTCGATAAAAAAATTCCCATTGTGTCACGTAACCAAAGTGAAGTAATTCACTCTTGTGCTTCTCAGCACGAAGTAACCCCTTTTGTGAGGGCGTAAGTGTCAGACCGTCAATGTTAATGGTTTCCGGGACGACGTAAGTGCCATCCGGATTAACTGTCGACTGTGCCAAAACAGCCTGCTCGACCTGAGCAGGAGTACGTAAGTTGTTCGTAGCAAACAGGACAGGAATAGAAGCCGAGTACACGTAGACAAGCTGTCGTCCTTGAGGTAGCGTAATTTTAACAGGTTCACCACTCAACAGCGTCAAATCATCCGGTGTCAAAACAAGACCGGTCTCCTCGTGTAACTCGCGAATAGCAGCGTCGACAGGCTCTTCATTGGGTAAGACAGAGCCAGCCGGGAACCAAGTTTTACCAGAACGAGGCTCACGTTGAAACACCAACTTTAAGTCCGACTGTTTAGTTCCTCCAACGTGAATTACCAACACCACGTAATGACCAGCTCCTAGAGAAGCCATCTCAACTCAGTCAAACAACGTCGAGCATATCAACGAGCGGACGAAAGCGTGCGTCGACCAAAGAGCTCCGAAACCAGTGTGGCGGTTAGCCTCTGAAAGCTAAACGCTAGCACAAATCTGTTCTAGTCTGTCT
Organism: Tetraselmis chui; assembly: GCA_026401115.1. Lineage (NCBI taxonomy): Eukaryota > Viridiplantae > Chlorophyta > Chlorodendrophyceae > Chlorodendrales > Chlorodendraceae > Tetraselmis > Tetraselmis chui. The sequence goes on from JAPMLY010000955.1 coordinate 113,311, forward strand.
AGCTCTCTGTCGTAAGATTGCAAAATGATGTTGTCGAGAGGCAATTGATGAAAGATGTTTCACTGCTGTACTTAGGCAGTAGATGTTGTAAGTGAACAAAGGAATTGTTAAAAGGTTCTGTCACCTCCCTCTACTGCACTGGGCTTAAATAGGTTTCAGCCCAGACTAGTTACGCCTGCAAGCTACGCTTACGTGTCAGGCGCTAGTGCTGCTCAACCGTCGTCATCTGTCCTCGAGACGCGGCCTGCCTAGCATTGGGTTTCACGACGCGGCTCCTTCTGCATAGAAGAGCTCGTTCTGGCGCGTCATCTGGCTAGTTAGATTAATTATGCATATCTGTACGTACCGGGAGGTACTGGTCGTACTGTAGCATCAGCACCATTATAATATTGCAGTAGCGACGTACCCACGAGTATACGTCCGTCCTGTGGAAAAGCACGAATTGATATCCGTAACGAGTACCTGTACAATGTCCTGCAATGAACTGTTGCAGGACTGTACTCGTCACACTCTCCCTCTCCCTCTCCCTCTCCCTCTCCCTCTCCCTCTCCCTCTCCCTCTCCCTCTCCCTCTCCCTCTCCCTCTCCCTCTCCCTCTCCCTCTCCCTCTCCCTCTCCCTCTCCCTCTCCCTCTCTATGTCTCTCTCTTCTATCTCTCTCTCTCTCTCTCTCTCTCTCTCTCTCTCTCTCTCTCTCTCTTCCCTTTCCTTCCTTCCTTTTTCTCTCCCTCTCCTTCCCCTCTCCCTTTCTCTCTCTCTTCCCATCTCACTCACACCCCCCTCTCTTTCTCTCGCTCTCTCTCTCTCTCTCTCTCTCTCTCTCTCTCTCTCTCTCTCTCTCTCTCTCTCTCTCTATATATATATATATATATATATATATATATATATATATATATATATATACATATCTCTTCCCCTTCCTTCCTTCCTGTCTCTCTTCCCCTCCCTCCCCTCTCCCTTTCTCTCTCTCTCTCCCCTCTCACTCACACCCACCTCTCTTTCTCTCAAACTCGCGCAATATCAAGCGTGCGTGCCGTCGTGATTATTGTGCTCTCCCACGCATTCATTTACCTCGAGGATTGACACTTTCATCATATCATATTATAAGCAAGGATTAACTAACAATCATACATTCGAATTCATATGTAAACAATATTTAATTCCATACAAATGTCACATCCGGACCCAATCTCATCTCTTGCATCGCCGCCCACGTCCCCGTCACTCGCATCAACCATTTCATCATCCGTGAATCCCCCACCTCCCATGCATATCATTCTTGCCTTTCCCTTCCAATCGTTTTGTAAGCAACAATCCCATGCGACCCTAGAGGAGAACTCCTCGCTCCGCACCACCCGCGCGCGCGCAGCGCGCGCCCTGCAGTATATGAAACCGCCGGCCCGGCTATTCGCCAGTCCCCTGACCAATAGCAATCACAACATCTTCTTGGGCGGAGGCCCTCAGGTGGTCAAACTGCTGAGTTGTGCCTTGCAAGAACCTCCTCAAGTACCTCCTGTATTAATTTCAAGCAGTTACTAGGATGTCTCTTGGTTACGCGGAGAAGCTGTCGTACCGGGACGATCTCGGTGGCCAGCTGGGCTCGCCGGAGCTGTTCGATACTCCCGCCGCGCTCGACAATAAAGTGGAGGAGCTTGCCAGGCTGGTGCGGCCATGCTGAAAGTATCTCGCCTCACGCTACGAGCACATTATTCATACCAACTACCAATAGGCAGTGGAAGTACATAAGAATGTAAATGACACCGAGGAGTCTGACAAACAGGACAGCCTGAGGGGGCATCGGCAAAATCCCCGTGTCGACTGAGAAAAGCACTCAGCCATCAGAATTGCGGCTCGCGTGTCACTGTCCATTTGCAGGTGAAGGAGAGTAGCCGCGTTATGGTCTTCACTGGGGCAGGAATTTCGACCTCATGCGGCATACCTGACTTCAGGTGAGGTTGCGACTCTCCTTACACCCGCCCTCGCGGCCTCACTGGCTCGCTCTTCGTCGTGCTCGGCGACAGCGCGAAGGTTTGTTTATTACTGTCCCTCACAGCCGTGGTCGCCGGTCGTCGGTCGCCCGAGCTGCCGACCGACAGGGGGCCCACCGGCATCTGGACGCTTCAGAGGGCAGGCAAGCCGCTACCCAAGCTAAAGACTACCTTTACCTTCGCGAAGCCGAGCCTCACGCACATGGTAGGTAAAAGGGCAGGGCGCTCAGAACTCCACTCACGGAATGCTTGGTCTGCACACCCACCTGTCCATAATAACAACGTCCAAGTGTCGCATTTGTTTCGTGTTCTTTCAGGCTCTCGTGGCGCTCCAGCGTTCCGGCAAGCTTCGCTACGTGTGCAGCCAAAACGTGGACGGCCTGCACCTGCGTTCGGGCATCCCTCGCGAGATGCTGGCGGAGCTGCACGGCAACTGTTTTGCCGAGCGCTGCCCAAAGTGCAGCCGCGAATACATCCGCGACTTTGAGATAGAGACGGTGCGGTGCTGCTCCGTCCCCCTCGCCACCTCTGACCCACCGTCCACCAGCACTCGTAACCCTAGCCCTAATTATGCTGCGGTCAGGTAGGATTCAGGCGCACGGGGCGGTCCTGTAGCGTGGAGGGGTGCACCGGCCGGCTGAGGGACCACATCCTCGATTGGGAGGACGCCCTACCCGAGTACGAGTTGGAGGCGTCCGAGGACCAATCAAGCGAGGCGGTTGGGCAAACCCTCAAGCCCTCCTAAACCCTAAAACAATATCACGCTTTTCGCCGACCACTGGCTTTGCGCGCGCCTATTCATCAATGCACATGAAGATATGTGCCATCGTGCTGCCTCCCTCGCAGGACCTCACCATCTGCCTGGGCACCAGCCTCCAAATCACCCCCGCCTGCGACCTCCCTCTCCGCACCGTCAAGTCAGGTTAGCCCCCACCTCTTGCCCCTTTCCCCATCAACACCGTCATGTGGCCTACATGGCACACGTGGCTACGTATGGGAAGGGACATTTAGAAACATGCCTTGTTGGATAGGGTAGAGGGAAGGCCCAATATGTCTTCCGCAACATCGCCACCACTAGCTAGCAGTGTCGTGTCTTGGCCTTGCTCACTTGTTAGCCCCTTGTGGCATATGGCGAGGAGGGTGCGGCCAGTGGGAAGGGGGGTTGTGCATGGGGGCCGTTGATAATGCCGTCATGGCATGTCTGTCTCAGGCGGGAAGTTGGTCATTGTCAACCTTCAAAAAACGCCAAAGGATAAAAGCGCCCACTTGTTAATACGTGGCAAAGCGGATGAGGTGCGCGATCGCCCCCTCATGCTCCCTTGTATCCGTCACAGTTCACCTCCTCCCCCTTTTCTCGCCTCAGCTAAGGTACGTCGCCCCTTTGGGGTGCAGGTAATGCGGGGGCTGTTACAAAGGTTGGACACGCCCGTGCCGCCCTTCATTCGTCGGGACTGCGTCGTGCTGCTCTTCTACCAAACGCCTCCGAGGGGGAGCAAAGCAGAGCGCGCCTCCTTCACGGTGCAGGCATGCAGCCCGCAGGGACAGACGCTGCCTCTACCCATACTTACTTCCGTCACAATATCCTTCCCGGTGAGAACACCACCCACCCACACCCACTGGCACGACCGCACCCCATGCAAACCCACCCATTCGGCTAATGCGATACTTTTCTTATCACTAGAGTCAAAGTGGGTTGAGAGGGTTGACGGGTTTTTAGTCAGTGATGATGGGGTAGGTGAGGGAATAAGGGAGGTTATGAGGTTGGGTGAGAGGGTTGACGGGTTGGGTGACTGTGCGCCAGGAAAACGAGGCGCTGAAGGCCGCCGTCATCCGCAAAGCTCCGTTCACTGCCTGTCGGGCTGCCGCTGCTCCCGGCAAGCTGAGGGTGCGGTTCGAGGTGGAGTTCGCGCAGGGCCTCGGGGTCGAGGAGCCGCGGGTGCAGGTGGACGCGGAGTTCAATCTTCTGGGCGCGGCGGAACTGAAGGCGCTGCGTTGTGGCACTGCGGCGAGGAATGGTCAACAGGCCAACGCCACGACCCGCTTCTCCACCGCACATCTTCTCAACGCGCAAGTCCAGGAGGTTCACGTGACCACGCAGGTGCGAGGCGAGGCAGTTAGACATGACCCCCCTTTGCGACCAGAATTCTGCTACTCTGCTATGGTATTGGCACTGTTGTTTGTTTATATATTACATAATTTAATAATTTATAATTTTTTTTTTGGGGGGGGGTGTTGAGGATAGTGTTGGCCACACTGACGGCATGCTTGCGTGGTTTATTTTGGGGGATGTTCAGTCGGTGTACTACACTGAAAGCGACAAGACGGGTGCCATTGATGAATCTCCTAACAAGAAAGTGAAACGATAGTTCTGATGATGGCTGTGCTGAAGGGGAGGGAGCTTTCTCAATCGAACATGAAATCAACATCGCTGTCAACATGTGCATCATTGGACTGAAATGGGAATGAATGTGGCCCAAATGCCAGTTGGCCATATTTACAGCGAGGGGCTGTGCGTGCTGGGGTGCGGGAAATGGGGGAGGGTGGCTGTTGTGAGGCAAGGTCGACTGTGCTCATTAGATATAGCCCTTCATGATGCAAACTGCTTGCCAATTACTTCTTGGACCACAGATTGCCGTCCGGGAACTTGATGCCCCCGTCGGTCCAGACGCCCACCAGGTCTTTCGGCCCCCCTTTAGGGCTGAAGTCGATGAAGATGCGCTTGTTGTCCTCATCGATCACACCCTACGCGCAGCGATTGCCACAATATACTCACACCTCAGGAGAGCAGAAACACCGCCTCATCCCACACAGGCACCCATGGCAACCCCATAACACCGAAACTGAGTGTCGAGGAACAGGTACTAAGCCTGTTCGAGGGGGGTTTCTTTCATTGTCATGCACATCCAGAATTTAGGGCTTTTAATATATGGCCTATTAATACATTGCCTAATAAGTCATCCCAGCGACTGGCACTGTCAGGCGCACCTGTAAGACCCACTCCTTCTGGGGCTCTCCGTTGAGGCAGCCCGGAGTGCCATCGGCACCAACCACTCGGCCATTGGCCTCGATCCGGCGCAGGCAGCCCGGGTGATTGGGGTCGTTGTACTCGCCCTCGAAAACGCTGGCCGCCTGAGCGGGTGACGCGTTGGTGGTTCCCTGTGCGGCACTCATCAGCGCAGTGGCAGCGACAGCCGTAGAGAGCAGTCCTGCTGAGGCGGGGCCACACGCGGGCAGCGTCAGTGAAGGAACAATTTCGGGCGACACGTGGCCTTTAATCACAGATAGCGGGTTGGGTGGCGTGAGAATAGGGCAACGTGCCTCGACGGGTTGGAGCGGGGTGTGAGTGTGAGGCAGCCGATGATGCAGTGCGTTCCGCGGTCGCTTTTACGACTACTCGACGACAACGGACAAGGTTTGGGAGCCTGGAAAGACTCCTTGGAAAGCAAGCGCCAGCAGCAGTGGATTGTGCGCCCTTATGTGTATGCGTGACGGTCAGCCCAGCCATTTAGGAGTGATGCTGTACGCGAAGACTGCGGTGGTAATGAGCTGATTGTCAGTGCAGGTCCCGGATTGCTGCCTGCCTCACAGCACCCTGAGCAGCTGATGTGCTGCCAAGAAAGCAGGCGCAAATCGTGATGGTATCAAATCCTGACTTCCTGTCATTTTTTTTTTTTTATTTTTTTTTTGCGCCCCCGGGATATGGGACTGGCAGGGAACCCGCACCGGCACCCTCTACAGGCGGCGTTTTGCAAGCATGACTGAGAGCAGAAGTTCGAAACAAACCTCAACTCAACATCGATCATACTCCCGGGTAGGCGACGCTCGTGTGAGTGCATTAAGTACCATTGTACGAGAACCGTACCGTACTGCGCTAACCCCACACGAGGCCAGTGTTGGAGTTTCACCAACTAAAACCTTCCAGTGACATGCAAACAAACATGAATGCATTCCCGGCACTGACCAAGAAAGGTCTGCCCTACCCGTCCGGGCGTCGACCCATTCGAGAAATGCGAGAAGGACCAAGGCCCATCTCACGGAGCAAAACATTTCGGGAGTGCGATACATGAACTACAAAGAAAGCAATATGAGGGAGGGCTTGGCGCCATAACTCGAAAAACCTCCCATTTCCTGTAAAATGGGTGGCGCCATGAAGGGAAGGGGACACCGCCTAAAAGTAAGGCATTTATATCTTCGGGGGATGTAGCGAAACGACGCACAAAACCATTAAAATCTGGGGCTAGCGCCCCAAAATTACGACGGTGGCATTCCCAACGTGGGCATTCAAGCAAAATATGTTCTATAGATTCAATAACATCCCCGCCGCATGCAGGACAATGATGGAGAAAACGTTCAGGCATGGCATGAATGCGGGCAAGACGACGGGCTGTGGGAAATACACGCGTACGTAATTGAATCATAATGTGTAACCCTGCAACGGCCCCCGCGGGAATGCCCGTGCCGTATTGTGGCAATGGGTTCCCAACATATGAGGCCTGGGAATAAATACTCCACGTATTAGTACATGCCGACGATGATGTCTCGAATCGACCCCATACCGCTGCTTTAACAAGGTGAGAGGCCACGCGTGGTTGCAAAGACCTCCAAGCGGGTGGGACGCGTACGTTTGGGGCTAATTCCGCGCTTGCCCTAGCAAAACGATCCAGCCACCGCACGGTCCCAGACGTCCAAGTATTTGGGCGCGAACGACTAGGTTGGCGCACTAGATCGCTTATGCATGTATTTAGGGTGGGCGCTTTAAGGAACGCCCTAGTCCTAGCCGCTGCTGCCATTGCTTCTATGGGGGCTATTCCTAGCTCCCGTAGTAGTGGCGCTGTGGCCACCCCAGGGGCCTTTGCACCCACCCCAACTAGGCGCCTCAAACATTGATTTAATATAGTTTGTAATCTATTGACGCCGCTAGTCGAATCCATCCCCCATACTTCACACCCGTAAGTAAGGACCGGCAATATGCAGGTCTTAAGCACCGAGGTGCGTACATTAATGGGGATATCCCGCCCTCCTAACACCGAGTCGAGCGCTTCAACGGCGCGCCTACTTTTGTTTACCCTATCGCCCACGATATTTCGCATACTTAAATCCGAATTTATCAACGCGCCTAAATATCTATACTCAGATACAACCGGTACCCGTTCCCCCCCTAGCTGCCAACGGTCGGCTTGTTCGCGTAGTGCGACTACATCGGAGTGGCGGCCTAGCGCCATTACCCCGCATTTTTTTACACCGAATCCCATATAGTGATCCTCCGCCCATTGGGAAAAGTGGGCGAACATGCCATGCAAGTTATCGAGCGATGGCGCAAGGCCCACGGTGTCGTCGGCGAATAATTGGCCCGGCACCCTTAACGGTTGCCTAGAGTCAAGCATGTCAACGCATCCTGGCACCTCGCACCCCAATCCTTCTATCCCGTCAAATATATCATTAATAAATATATTAAAGAGGATTGGGGATGCTGGGCACCCTTGTCGCAGTCCGCGCTCTATTGGGATGGGGTCGGATAATATGCCCGGGGCCTCTCCCGTTTTTACTTGGACAGTGCTATCCCTATATAGAGTTTTAAGGAAGGATAGCATATGTCCCGTAATCCCATTAGCCTCTAGTTTAGAAAATAGAAGTTCATGAGGGATAGTATCGTATGCTTTCCGTAAATCTATAAACCCCGCATACGTGGGTAGCCCTAACGCCTGGCGGCGGCCTGCGATATCAAATATGCTCGCGACTTGCAAGGGGCACTCTTCCCCTGGCATAAATCCCCCTTGCCACCGGCGGATTATTTTATTCGTTTGGCATACATCTTGAAGACGTTGGGTTACGACCGTCATTAGTAGTTTAATAAGAGCCCCCATAATGGAAATGCCCCTATAATTATCCATGACGGTCACGTCCCCTTTTTTTAGTATTGACACGACCGCGGAGCTACACCATTGTTTAGGGACATATTTAGTAGTCCATATCTTATTCATCAACTCCAATAGGGATTTGCCAAAAGGGCTATCCGGGGCGTATATCGCCAGTTTTAAGGTCTCCGCGGTTATGCCATCCACCCCTGACGCTTTATTATTATTTAATCTTTTAAGGGCCTTGCAAAGTTCCCCTCCACCAATGGGTCCATTAATCCCATCTAGCGCAGGGGAGGGGGGCCGGCCCCCTCGGCGTCGTTCCCATGCCTCGCGGTAAATGGTAGCCCTACACGCAGCAGGGTGAGGGTCGCGCAAAAGCTCCCGATAGTGCCGCGTCCAGCACGCGTTAATTTCACTCGGTTCGGTATGAAGTACTCCCGACGTCGGATCATGCACTGGTTGTTCCGCGTGGTTGCTTTGCGTAGGATGACCCTTGGCAATAGAGCGGGCCCATTTCCAAAAACCCCGCCTACCACCACCTTGTCTAAAGTCGTTAATGGCCTTGTCTATAGCTCTAGCCTTTTGGCGGCGGCGGTTAGTTCGGACCATGTTTTTAACCCGGAAGCGCGCAGCGATATACCTATCCAATGCTACGGATTGGTAAGGGCCGCGGGCCTCTTGGCACAAGGCCAAAAAAGCATGCCGATAGAAGGAGGATCTCCCCGAGCCGGCTTCGGGATTGACCGGACGGAGAGGCGTTCAAGCAAGAGAGGGGGGTGGGGATGTTCAAACGAATCACCCACAAGGCGAGGGACGGAAGCGAAGACAGGGAAGTGGTCGGAGGTGTCCCATGAATAGTCGACAAAGACAGAGTGTGGGAAGGAAAGGGAAGGGCCCATGACGGGGGGCCATGCCACGAAATGATCGATCACCCGGCAGCTGCCCCTCCGGCATGTACCACGCACGCGCGCCGAAGCGTCTCGCGGCCAAACTGTTTTCGCATCTGGTACACACCGCCAACGCCGTAACAAAGCATCTAACTGTGCTTCATCGAGGTTCCAATCCCCCCCGACGACGATGGTATCTCTAGGAAATTTTTCACGAAGCTGCGCTAGCTCCTCGCGCAAGCGGCAGCGGTACGGTTCCCCTTGCGATCCGGTAGGGAGATAGACCGAGATAAATATAATGCCCGCGGAGTCGTTGCTACCGCCTCCGCCCACGCGGACACAAGTCCAACACGGGTGGGGCGTGCCGATGACCCTAGTATGTAGCGACGACCGGACCAAAACACAACATCCACGCTCCGAGGCAACGCGGTCACCGAACGAATAATAATCGGAATATCCTGTAAACCGTCCCCGCGCATCGGTGGCCCTAACTAAAGTTTCTTGAAGGAGAAGAATGTCTAAAGCCCCGGCCACGAGCATTGCATCAATCTCCTCTATTTTCGACGAAAGCCCGTTCACGTTAAGGGTTGCTATACGAAGGTGGGCGGATGGGCACGGGGGGCGAGCATGCAAGGTGGGCGGGGGGGGTGGGTCTAGGTTAGCTGGAGCGGTGTGGGTTAGAGCGGACGGGGCAGGGCGATGCGGGCGGGCGGCATGGCGGTCCCAATACGGGCGATGCGCCCGCAAGTACCATCCCCAGCGGCCCGCAAAACGTTGCATGCGTTCACGTACGTGTACCCCCTGCCCGGGAGAGTAGTATACATCAAAGCGCACCCCGCCGTCCGGTTGCATCACGCGAGCGATTTTCGTAACGGCCGAAGGCCGCGCATTGAACGCTCGGGTCACGCGGTCCCAGAAAGCAGGCAGCGGTGAGGGGTCCCCCCAGCAACACACACGACGGTGAGACGCCCCGGCGTCCCCGGCTAGGTGCCCGGCCGTCCCTAAGTATGCCCTTGTCTCTATGACGGATCTAGCTAGTCGCGCTTGGCTACCCATTGTGGGGCCAATCCTATTTAGACTCGAGCTAGGTTATCCCAGGTGGGAAGACACGGTAATACGTCGGGGGTGCTCTAATCATCCCTTGGTGGCTGTTAGTGCCTAAATGGTAGGCACTTGTGTGAATCGCACGTGGACCTAGCTTTAAATATTGTAAAATGTGCGGAATTATGGAACGAGTATATCACTACAGGAGTATCTGGATCACACTACGGTACGGGTATTTGTACTTTGATTTGTATATTATTATTATCAAATGTAACGCCCGGTAGTACAGGTATTATTGGAAGGAGTAGAAACGATGGGAAAATATCAGACAAAATTAAAGAAAATGAAAAAAATGAAAGATGAGTGTTTTGCTATAATTTGTATACGAATACGAGTACGGGTAATGTTGAGGTGATATAATAATATATAACTGTCCATCTGAGGGCTGAAAAGATCGGCAAGCCGTACCCGGGTACGCTTGCCGTCGACCCCGCCAAAAGCATGCCAAATCAACGAGTTTTTCCCCGTCCGTTTAACAAAATAATCCTAACATATATTTCTTGCGGTTGGAAATACGAGGTTTAGGTTTTAAAGCTTCACCGCCTTAATCGCGCGAGTCCATTCCGGCAGATGTGCCATCACCGCCCCATTTCTGTACCACTTGCCAAAGAACTTTACATAGCTTTGCGTAACCAAAAACTCCTCCTCTCCCACTTCATACGAGGTGACTAAACACAGTACGGAAGTTCTTTTTGAAAAGTATAGGTGAATTTGTCTTTTACGCTTGGATGTGCGGGCGGTCGACGCCGCCCCCATCCGCCGATACTTGCAATACTTTATTGTTCCCCGGGCCGATACACGCTCACCAATCGCTCACCAAGAATAAAGGAAGCCCAAGACACAGCTGTGTAGGTGCTAGATATGGGGGTGACACAGATATATATTCGACGTGTGAGGCCTGGAGGCAGTTTGCGCCTTTATCAAGTTCTTCTAAAGGGCCGGTAGGGGGGGGGGGGGAGGGGACGAGCGGGGCGGGGGCATCACTACATGTAACGACTATATCTTTCTCACTCGTTAACCCAACCATTGCCCTACTAAATATGCTTAGCAAAGCAGCCTTTATTGAGTTAGGCTGAGTTAATCTGCACTGGTGTATTGCAAAGTGAGCAAGCAACGCGATTGGTGCACCACAGCCATTGCACGCCATGCGCTTCCCGCGCTTAGGGTCATGAGGCGATGCCTCAGGGTTTCGAACTATGCTTGTCTCGTTGACATATTCCACCTCTCAGGTGTTTACACTATATAGCGATAGTCAAGTCAAATTAATGTTGTTTTTCTCATCGCTAGAGACGATAGTGAACCGCGGGCATTCTTTTGCATGGCACTCCTCCGCGATGGGGGTCCGCGGCTACAGGCACAGCCTCGAGCGGAGGGATATGTGGAAAAAAAAACCGTTAAAAATACATAAGAGGTCAAGATATAAGGAAAACTACCAAATTTGATGCATGGTGCTCTAAGGGGACCTTTTCCGTCCTTGGTCCGTTGACACTCGACGCCCTGTGCTAGTTCCCATCCGGTTTGTACGGGAGAGTCGTCGGCGTACGCCTCGGGACGGGGGTCGTCCTTTCCACCATCCTCTCCATCGTCTCCCTCCACCATTTGCTTAAAAAACTCGGCATAGGATTTATTAGTATCTTGGGAGACTGTGTGAGGCGTGGGTGAGGAGGAGTCCTCTCGTTCCGAGGTCACGACGGGTGGGGAGTGCCGCGTGACGCCGGCATCGCGGGTTATTTCGGGGTGCACGTCAGAAAATCGCATTTTCACCCAAGCACCGCTCAAAGAAACTACTAATTCCATAACATATCCCCCGTTTGAACCCTTACCTTGGGTCATGGCCTTAGATAGGCGCAAAATATGGGCCGGGGGGCTGGTTGGACGCGTTCGCAAGTGGGACCCTTCTAGCGGCCCCATTGCGGCGATTGTACCATCTGGCAATGGGGAATCTGACCGCGTCTCACCGCAAGGCCTTCAATGACCCTAAGCCTATAAGAGTGGAGTCCTTAGGGTCCTAGGACCCTCTCTATTTAGTTGTTTTGGCGTGTTGACGAAAGTGGCCCCTGCTGCTTTATTTTTTGTGGAAGCGTACCCAGGTACGGCTTAAGCGTACCCAGGTACGCTGCCCTTAGTTGAACAGATAAGGTATAATACTATATTGATACAGAATATATCTTATAAAATGAAAGAAACAGTAGTTACTCTGTTATCGTGACCGTACAGGACGCGATGATAAAACAAGATAGAAGTGCAGGTACAGGTACAGTCAACGGACGGGCGGGTGATGCCTGGTGGTCGCGGTCCTCCGCGGACTCGCTCGATGCTGCAGGCGCTCAGCAGTCCGTCGCCGCCGTAGGTTTGCTCAGCGCTGCGGATGTCCGTCCGTCCGTCCGTCCAGGCCAAGTGTCGGTAGTCTCAGTCCGACGGCGCCGGGGGGGGGGGGGGGGGGGGGGCGGGGGGGGGGGGGGGGGGGGGAGGGGCGGGGGGAAAAGCAACCGTCAAGCACTCCTCAAAGCGACGCGGGCCACGCGGGATCCTCGTGTATACTCCGTTGTTGACCGCGAGAAAGCCCCCCCTCAAGTTGCGCGGCGAGTCCCGAAGGAGGTCCGCTTGATGCGAGTTGGGTGGCTGGTGGGCGGAAGGGCTGGCGGGCGGAATGGACTTGCGCTGTGGCGGAATTGGCTGTCTCAGTGGCGTTTGTTAGTACTTTAGTAGTACTTCTGTGCCGGTTACGGTGTTAAGTGACGGTAGGAAGGAAGTGAATCGTTAGGGCTTTGACCCTTTTTTTTTTGCGACCCTGGGATATGGGACTGGCAGGTAAGCCCGCACCGCTCCCTCTTAAGGCGGTGTTTCGCAAGCACGACTTCAAGTAGAAGCTCAAAAAATAAATCCCTATAGGTACCTTAAACTCATCACCCATCATGCTCCCGGGTAGGCGACGCTCGTGTGATTACGCATTGTGCATTACGTACCATTGTACGAGAACCGTTTCGTACTACGCTAACCCCACACGAGGCCAGTGTAGGAGTTTCACCAACTAAAACCTTCCAGCAATAACATGCAAGCAAGAATAAATGCATTCCCGGCACTAACCAAGAAACTTCTGCCCTACCCGTCCGGGCGTCGGCCCATTCGAGTAATGCGAGAAAGAGCAAGGCCACTATTCGCATGACTCGGTGACGTCAACATGCCATAATAGGGTGCAAAAACGATGATGCTACGGTACGGGATAGAACTATTAACCGGCATGGTTAGATTGGTCAACTTAAAGGTTTGTTAACCCTACCTCCCATATGTACGGGATAGTAGCCCAGCGGTTACTATCATTGTAAATAGCGACGCGTCACACCTCTAGGACAACGACCTTGTACTAGTTGGATGGCGCGACCAACCAACTAGCAACCAACATAGCTAGGCACTAGCTCGCAGGTGCCCTTATGCCGGTGCTATCCCCGAGCACCAACACTTCATGCTTTCGCGCTCCACCCATCAAGGCTTGGCGCGAATAGTAGTCTCGATTCTCGTAGTCGACCAAGGTATCATTACTTTGTATTTCGTTTTCATGCTCTCACTTACTACGTCGCAAAACACTTCACCTATGGTTAATGTTATACCGCATTCCGATATGTAGCCCATTGTTATCGCGTCTCGACACCTCGTCAACGCTACACTATCTCAACTACACGTCGCATAACTAATTCAAGCGGCATGCGCGATGGATATATATGGAGCTCAAATTCGTTGCGTGGCTAGAAGCCAAATCTTCCGCCTTCCTCTCCCCACTACGGCCGCTCTATCATGTCTACACGTTTGAATAAGCAACAATCCATTCCCGTTGCCGTAACCACTACGGCAGAGGGTGGTTATTATACATAGGCCCAAGTGCCCCCTCACGAATTGTTGAACGACGACACCGTGAGTGCGCGCCGTGCCCGACGTCGTCGACCTTGCCACCTTAGGTCAAGTCACCCCCGCTGATTAGCAACCCCCCTCGCGCGCAATCTACCACCCCAACGTCACGACTCGGACCCAAGCCGATGCTCACACCGGGAGCATCTCCCTCCCACGACCGCGTATGAGCACATAGATGTGCAGAACACTACACGCCCACGCCGCCAACCCGGTGTCAGACGCACTACGGTCCGCCCCATAGTGCCAAAAAGCTTCGCGCGCTCCACCGACGAACGATGCCACCCACATGGGTAAATGCGGCAACCTCATTCCATTTCCGCCACCGCACACGACCACTTACTTGCAGCCGCGCGGCCTTGTTAGCACTAGCATCCCGTTCCCTAGTGCTTATGTACAAGGTAGCTATTTGTCATCCTAGTACTTAATGTTATGCTATTAGCGGTACTCTATTCCCTATTAGTGGCGGTCGGCCGGCCCTGCCGGTGCCTTCGCCGGCCGCCATCTCTCTCCTTCTCGCTTCTCTAGTCACCACACCCGGCCCCTTTGTGGGGCCGACACGACCTCCGTGTAACTATCCGTTCCCGATTCCGACAGGCTATGGGCCCTCCACCAAGTTACACTAGAGATGAGCGTGTGTAAAGCGCTCGGCGCCACGCTAGCCCTACCTACTCGCACGTAAAAAAGAATAGAGCGTGTGTAAAGCGCTCGGCGCCACGCTAGTAATTCATCGTCCATCCGACACCACGCTACGCCTTCGAGCTGGTTGTCCGCGATTGTCCTACCATCTCCCACGTAAAAAGGAGAAGAGCGTGTGTAAAGCGCCCGGCGCCACGCTCGCCCCACCAAGCTTTCAGTCTCACCTAGCCTTCAACCTACCGATGCTCTCGACCAAATGTGCTTGTTTAAAACCGACCCGCGAAAATTCGGCCCGTGCGTACGTTAATTGGTAATGTTATTTTTTCCCGAGGCAACGCCGCAACGCTCACCTAACTTACCAGGGAGCTAACCTTCCCCACGGCGAAAGGAGGGAGTCGACACGAGCAGCACCCGTCTATAATTTTGCGTGTCTACACGCTCCTACGGCCTTGTTGACTTTGCTTCTTCCTCGCCGGTTGCTCTCATGCGTCGGCAAATTCGCCCGTGGACAGTTTTTCCCGCTACATGTCAAACTCGTACATTACGCAGTATTTTTGGAACTGCTTCATATCGGCAACTCGCCGGTAGCGACACGTTCATGTGAGCGCATGTCGCTACACCTTACCCGGCCTGAGACACACGCTACATCCACTATACCTTCGACCACGATGGCACCTTCCTCGACGCAAGCTAGGACGACGTCAAGACCTCGGCTTGAGGGGGGGTGTTAGCACTGGCATCCCGTTGCCTAGTGCTGATGTACAAGGTAGGTATTTGTTATCCTAGTACTTAGTGATATGCTATGAGCGGTACTCTATTCCCTATTTACCCTAGGGCACGTTTTGCCAAAGATGTCAGCTTGCTTACAATTTGGCCAAAAGATACCCACAGACATGGTCTGGGGCTCGATTAGCGCAGGATTATAGGGATGGGTGGGTGGGTTCGCGCGAAGCCCAGATTGGCTGAGCGCGAAAGCAGAGAGTGCCTAGGCTCGTGGCTACGGCTTATAAGGCGCGGGCTAGCTAGAGCTGACCGTTGGGGAAGTCGTTGGTCGTTGGCTGCGTCTAACTGCTCGGGCAAGGTGGTTGTCCTGCAGGTGGGACGCGCCGATATTAACGGTAACAGTAACCGCTAGAGTTACCGTCCCGTACACATGATATTGGATATGCAAACCTCTAGATTCAAATCAATCTGACCATTTACCCTAGGGCACGTTTTGCCAGTAACCTAAAGCCAAAGGCTTGCACAGCCAGAATTAGTGTTGTGGGGGGGACGGAGTGAGCCAGCCGAAGAACCGCCAAGCAGCAGGTGTTGGGGTCATGGTTGGGTCAATATATTTGCCTTCGGTCACAGAGCTGTTCTTGGCCTAGCCACCCATAAATTTGATTACGGGGAACCGCCGATGCAGCTGGCAGCGGACGCCGCGCCTTTCCGTAGGCTGTGCGACGTCCACTTGAAACCGGTGGGTGCGGATGAGTCGACGGTGCGGAGGGCGAG
This sequence comes from Tetraselmis chui, assembly GCA_026401115.1. Taxonomy (NCBI): domain Eukaryota; kingdom Viridiplantae; phylum Chlorophyta; class Chlorodendrophyceae; order Chlorodendrales; family Chlorodendraceae; genus Tetraselmis; species Tetraselmis chui. The sequence goes on from JAPMLY010000955.1 coordinate 129,185, forward strand.
GGTGAGCCACGCGGAGATGGTGGACGCGGCGCCCCACTCGGTAGAAGGTTCGGAAGGTGAGAAGCTCCAAAAGGCGAGTGGGGGGGGGTGTTGTAGAATTTGTTGCAGAAGGCCGCGCGCTGCTCCGTGTAGTAGTCGAGCAGGTCTGGCGCCCGCCGGCGGCGCAGCGGCGGCGGCCCCGGAGGGGGGTGCGCTCGCAGGCCCGTCGGCATCCCCTCACCTCCCCGTGGTGGGCGCTGGAAACCCCGTAGCCGTGCCAGGCATGGCACGGTAGGGGGCTAAGAGGGCCGACAGCTCGATCCGTGGGATCAGCAGCTGTCGGGAAAGCCCTGTACAGAGGGTTTTGGAAAAAATAATTTCTGTACACTACCGGCGCCAAGATCTCCCGCTCGGCCCGTCCGATATGTTTTTTCGCGTACAGATACTCCTAGATACAGCCTTACTTTTAGGAGTGGGACCTGTACTACGGCAGCGTTTGATAGCGAGGAGGGTACGGCCGGATCAGCGGTGGGAGGCGGGTGTTGGAGCTGGTGGTGGCCAGCCGGGAAGCAGCGCCAGGAAAGGGCGCTCGCTAGCTGTCGACCAGCCCTGTGCCGGTCGAACCTTGCCGAGGGGTGAGGCAAGACATGACACAGGACGGTGGCTAGTCGCAGACGGAGGAGCGGCTACAGGAGGCGGCGGCGATCCTTAGGATCAGCCGCCGCCGGAAAGCCCTGTACGGAGGGCTTTTTTGGATACTAAATTTAATGTCCGTACCCGGCATCGCGCTAGTTGGGGAGCAGCACCAGGGTAGGGCGCTCACTAGCGCGCCGCTACGTCGTCCAGCGTCATCTCCCGGGGGGAGGAGTCAGCTGGGACGGCAAGGAGGACGGTCGCGACGGGAGGAGCGACACGATCTGGCGACGACGACCCTTTGGGTCGGCGCCGCCGGAAAACCCGGCACGGAGGGTTTTGTTTAATTCCGGGCGCCCGCGGCCCGCCGGATCCGGCTACGGTGACCTTCCCCCCCCCCTCTTCGACACCCACTACCCCGACAGACCTTCATACTCCTAGGAGTCCTTGAGCGTGGGCCCGGGTGAGCGCGGAGGCCCCCGCTCAAGAAAAGGCTGCTCGGTGGACGCGCGATCAGAGGGGGGAGGGTACGGCCACAGGCCGGAAAAACCGACAGGTACCCGGGTACCAGACAGAGAAAAAACCGGGGAAATGAGCGGGGAAAATTCAGGCGCGGAGGCAGGAGCGCTAGTTTTTCCTATGTCTGTGTGTCTCGGTCCCTCCCACCTGTCCTCGAGGTGGTGGGGGACCTCGACAAGGAGGACCGCCGCGTCGGTGGACGCGGCAAGACCTTGGGGCGGGGTTTACGGGATGGAGCGGCGGGATCGACGAGCGACCGCGCGAGGAGGGGTTTTTTGCCAGCCTTTCCCCTCCTACCTTCGGCAAGACCGAAGTCACGCGGGAGCTAGATTAGGCTGGCCCGTCGTCCCTCCCGAACGCCGACCGGCCTAGGCCGGTCGACACCCCGGTTCGGCGGGAGCGGGCCGTGCATCGTGAAGGTCGAGCAGCAGTTTAGTTTTGCATTTCTCGACAAGTGGATTTATTTTTAGATCTGTTTTTCTTGATTACAAAATTAGTAGCTGTTACTGCCATTGGAGAGGTTGGGATTAGTGGTTAACGGTCTACCTCAGTCTACTAAGTCATGTATGGCATAGCAAAAGGGGGGGGCCAGAGACAGCAGCCGGTTTATACTGGTATTGTTGTAAAGAATTTCAAATTTCAAATTTCGAGCAGGTCTGCCAGGACGGGGTTAGCGGCTACCGGGATAGTGATGACATGTTTATCGGCAGCGTCGCGGCGTTGGTCCCCTTTAGATTTGCGCACGAATAGGCAGATTTGTTGAGCAGGCCCGTCGACCACTAGGTCGCCGGTCTGGCAGCGGGCGCCAGTTTCGGCGCGGCAGAAAAACATGTAATTGACGCACACCGCTAAACAGGCTCTGAAGCGCTGCATCTGGGGAAGGGAAGCATGGGTCCACGCGAAGGTTCTGTGTAGGGTGCTGGCGGCGTGTAGGATGTCCAGGGCGACTGTTGCGGGTAGCGGTAGGCGAGCGGCGGTGGGCAGTAGGCGGTGCTGTAGCATTTCGAGGCCACGGCGGGCGTCCGCCAGGAGTTCGCCCACGGCGATAGGTTGGCGCCGGTGGTCGCGGAAGAACTTGTTAACCGCGGAGAAGTAAGGTTGCAGCGAGCTGGCGGCGACCGTTCCCAAGAGGGCTAGCCATGCCGTGTAGCGGACCATCGTGGCCGGCGTGGCTTGTAGCGGGGTGATATTTTCCTCTGCACAAGAAATAAAAAACTGTCTGATTGCGCTCTGGTAGCTCGAGTACGTAGAGGGCGCTAGCGAGTTGCTGAGTAGGGCAACCGCCGTAACCCCGAGCTTATCCGATCCTAGGAGGTCTTGAAAGTTTCAGCCATATCGGAGGACCAGGGCGACTGTGCTGCTTCGCGGCGTAATCCGTAGCGCGGCGGTCCTGTACGCAGAGGGGGGACGTGCTGTACATGAGCATTTAATCGGTCCGGGCGTATCGCCCGGCCAATCGCACCGCGTCGATTGTAGAGCCAAGAGGGGGTGCTAGCCGAAAGGCCACGATGCTCCACGCGGGAGGTCCGACCCCTTCGCGCTTGCCTAGCCTGCCGGGGAAGAAAAGGTCGCGGGACGCTGGGAAGTGCACGGTCTCGGTGGCCAAGCGGGCGAACGCGTGGTACCACGTTTTGTTTCGCTAGTAGGGGGCGATGACAGTCGCCGCGGCTTGAGCTTGTTCGAGTTTTGCGGCGAGTGCCGGTAGGGTAGACCAAGGGGGGTTGCAGTATTTGTTCTCGCGTTTCCACGCCGCGTCGGGGAGGTGTAGGCAGTCGATGTCCTCGCACAAGGGGTCGCGCCAGCGGGCGTTGAAGCGGGGCAGTTGCGTGTTGAGCATAGAAGCAAACCGGTCGATTGTATGCGGGCCCCACCGGCGTTGAAGATGGTTGAAGAGTTGTGGGTTGAGTTGCCAGTCCTCGGAGTCCATCTCGCGGCTGAGTGTGTCGGCCCAGACGTTGGCGGCTGACCGGATGTAACGTGGGCGGATGTGGATGTCGTTGGTGTCGAGTAAGAACCACAAACGCCGTAGCTCCGTCATCATGACGGGTGACCGGGACGTTAGCTTGGTTAGGACGGCGACCACGGCAGTGTTGTCCTCGTGGAGGAGGACTTGTCGTCCTCGGAGTTGCGGTAGAAAGGATTCGACCGCGTGCCGGACCGCTCGAAGCTCCTTCCACGTAATGTGTTGGAGGCGGTCGGGGGCGCTCCAAAACCCGCGGGCTTGGTAATTGGCGTCCTCGTTGAGGACGGCCCCCAACTCGTAGTCGCTCGAGTCGGCGTGCAAATAGGCGGTCTCGATGGGCTTGTAGATCGACCGGCCGTTGTGTTGGGAGGGTACCGTGCGCCACCACTCAAGGTCGCGTCGGAGTTGGTGGGTGAGGCGCACGCGTCCCCCCCAACCGGTACGGGTAGCCAAGACGTTGTGGAGCTCGCGCAAAAAGAATCGGGCGGGCGCGATGGCGAGGTAGAGAAATTGCGCTTTCCCCGCGAAGGCTGCGAGTTGGCGTGTGGGCAGCCATCGTGCGTTGGACGCTGCTCGTCCGAGCAAGGCCGAAGCGTGTTGTGCGAGGTGTCGCAGTTTTTCGAGTGGGGCGCGAAACTCGCCGCGTTGCAAATCCACCGTGAGGCCTAAGTGGTCGCCAACTTGCGTTGGCGTCCACACACCCTTCTTGGGGTTGCGTTGTAGGCCGAGGCTGTCGAGCAGGGCTTGGACGCGCTGCCGGAGTAAGAGTGCCTCGTCGTAGGAATCCGCTAAGAAGAGGAAGTCGTCCATGTAGGGGAGTAGTCGGATGCCTCGCCATCGCGCGTTCCGGAGGAAGCGCTTGGACGGGCGGCGTGGGCCGGCCGGTGTAGATGCGGGCGTGGGCGGTGGAGGGCGGCGTAGGTGGTTCGTAAACCCTTGCGTGAGTTTGCAAAAGTAGTAGGCGGAGCCCGACCACCCCATGGGGAGGCACGCGAGGCGCCATAGGGTGCCGCGATAGTTGACCGTGAAGTAGTCCCGGTCTTCCTCCCGGATGCCAAGGGTGTAGTACCCATCGGCGAGGTCGAGTGAGACGAAGTAGTCCCCCGGTCGAGATAGATGGCGGAGGTGCTTGAGGGTCTCGCAAGTCATGTTGAATGTTGAGCAGTAGCGGTTGAGCTCTCGAAGGTCGATAATCAAGCGCCATTGATTGCATCCGGGTTTTGGCACCAAGAACATCCGGGAGACGTAGCGGGGGTTTGTAGAGCGCTCCCACGCGCCGCAAGCCTCGAAGCGTGGTAGTTCCGAGTTGAGAAACTCTAGTTGGTTGGGTGCGGCGTCTAGCATGGAGACGCCGTGGTTGAACGGCTTGGGGCGTAGGCCGTGCTTGAACTTTACACGTACGCCGTGGCGGATCCAACTTAGGACTTGGCCGCTCGCGCCGATGCGCTCCCACTCCCGCCATTTTCGACTTACGCGGTGGCGCATGAAGGAAGATGTCGGGGAGCAGGAATCGGCGCGGCGGGCCACACCATCATTTCTTGCTTGGGGTTTTAGCCGAGTCGGTCGGCTTGGGGGGTGGAGCGGCTCGTGCCGCGGCTGCTGCCGCCGCAGCGGCCTTGCGTTTGTCGGAGGCGGCTTTTCGGGTTCGAGCGTCGGGGCCGGTAGGCTTGTCCGGCGTGACCTTTGCGAAAGCGGCGCCGGCGGCGGCTTTGCTGGCGGCGTGTAAGCTGACTTCAAGCGTGCGGTCGATGAACGCTTGGCGTAGCGCGTCCAATGTGCCGGAGACCGCGGTAGGACGCGGTCGGCAGAAGCGCTCGTGTGCCAATTCGGCGAATACGCGGTCCGCATCTGTGCTCGTTTGTCCGCCCTTGGTGAGGCGGAGGTAGCCCAATCGAGTACGGGCGGCCTCTTCCGTCGCTGTGTGGGTGCGATGACCCGCTCGGATGAGGGCAATCGCTGCCGCCTGCTCTGTAGGTAGAGGTGGGCCGTGCGACAACGTGTCCAAAGCCTCGCCAATTGCCGCGTTGGCGCAACTGTCGAAGAAGGCATAGCACCCGATGTGTAGGTACTCGTCGTACGCCGCTTGGGTGCGTTTGTCGCTTAGGGCCCGGGCGGTGTCGTCCGTGAGAGTCCACAGACGTGGCTCCTCGACGTCTCGAGGGGGACGTTCGAGGCCGGCTGGGATGACTTCGCCGTAGTAGGTGAAGTCGACGAACTCGGCCGCGGAGGGGTCGGGTTCGTCGTCGAGCAGGTCAATAGGTGGCTCGGGGGCCGCCTTACCACCCTCCGTCGCTGTTGCGTCGGCGGGAATGGACTGCTGTTAATTGGTAGTAGGAAGTGTAGCTGTCGTCTGCTGGAGCTGTGCGAGTAAGGCAGCGTTAGCCGCCAAAAACTGCTCAGTAATCCGTTGTTCCGATGCTAAAACTGCCGTACGAATCTGTTCGGCTGTGCGTTGTTCGAGTGAGGTAGCGTGAGGGTCGGCCGCTGCGGCGGATGTAGACTGCTCGGGCTGCATGATTGGGAACTGCGTAGCTGAACGGGGGGAAGTGTCGCGTGACGCTCGAGTGCGCATGGGACGAAAGGTAAAACTGACACCCTACTCGACTACTAGAGTCGAGACTGCATTCGCGCGAAGCCCAGATTGGCTGAGTGCGAAAGCAGAGAGTGCCTAGGCTCGTGGCTAGCTACGGCTTATAAGGCGCGGGCTAGCTAGAGCTGACCGTTGGGGAAGTCGTTGGTCGTTGGCTGCGTCTAACTGCTCGGGCAAGGTGGTTGTCCTGCAGGTGGGACGCGCCGATATTAACGGTAACAGTAACCGCTAGAGTTACTGTCCCGTACACATGATATTGGATATGCAAACCTCTAGATTCAAATCAATCTGACCATTAGTGGCGGTCGGCCGGCCTTGCCGGTGCCTTCGCCGGCCGCCATCTCTCTCCTTCTCGCTTCTCTAGTCACCACACCCGGCCCCTTTGTGGGGCCGGCACGACCTCCGTGTAACTATCCGTTCCCGATTCTCACATGCCTCCTTGCGCACCTTTGTATTATGACACCGTGCACACCTTTCCCGACGCCGTCAACTTAACCCCATGTGGTGAGGTCAACCCTACCGATTATGAGCGCCCGTCTCGCGCAATCTGTGACCCGTTTGCAGTTGCGCGGCAACCACCCGACCATGACCCCTACAACCACGAGGCCTACCTCGACCGCCAAGATAACCTTTTCGTGGCAACGACAACGTCGTCGCGTCACCTGCTGGAAAGAGCGGCTTCTCGAGCTCTCGACGGCCACTGCAATCCCCACCGGTTTTCTACATGACGACATCGAGTTGTGCGCGACCGACACCAAGGATTGTGTACCACTACCCCCATCACATGGGCGCAAATCGACACCTTTTGGAGCGGTGACATGGAGAAGCACAATATGGATAGCACGAGTGCGCGTAAGATCATGCCAGACGGCAGGCTTGTCGCGGAGAAATACTCCAAGGTCTACCTTGACGACGTTAGCCGCATGTATCGCCAGATTCGCAGGGAGTTCGTCAAGGCAAATCCCGGTGATAATACCGTACCCGTGCTTCGCGACGCCGAGGGGGTGATGGCGTGGCCTCGGGCGAGAAACACAAAAAAATTGTCCAAGTGGAGGCCGACGCCACTGTCATGGATAGTTCCGTGGGGGCGGTGGCCGGCCAATACCACGACGATGACGAGGAGGTGTCTAGGGGCTCAGTTGCTACCTTCACCGCCAGGAAGCGCGCCCGCCCGCGCACCAAGTCGACGGCGCTTAACAGGTTACGGAAAGCTACTCAAAAAGCTGGGTCACGCCACGACCACCTTCGGCGCGTGGGGGGTCTTCCGGGTCAGCCTCGCCACGATCGTACTTCACACGTACTGCGAGGGATTCGGTGAGGGCGAAGTCGGTCTACGTGAAGCTATCCACGCGGACCGCAAGGTACAAGGCAACAAAGATAAGTCCGATCTCCACGCTTTCCCTAGATACGAAGTGATCGTCCGCTACCCCCCCCCCCCCCAAGGTGAGAAGCACGGTGGGGCCGTCCACCACCTGGCTCGCCGCCTTCTTGCAAGTGAAACTCCTCGGACTGCGGGACAATCATGGAGGTATCGAGATCCGCGAGGACAATGGCTGCATGTACAGCCCATCGGTCGGAGAAGCCTCTCGGGACGATCGGTACAATCACCGCACCATAGAGATCTACATCGCACATTTCAAAACGGGGAAGAGCCGCTTCGGAACGCCCTACTTGTTTGACATGTCAAAGCACGTCGACATCGAGGCTAGTGTGGACGCGACGCTCGCCTCATGGCACCCCGAAGAAGGTAGGAAGTAGTTGGTGGGTATCGGCCGATAGAAGGATGGGCTGCCTTTCCCAGCCGGGCCCAAGGTAAAGAAGGCCTTCATCGCCGCCGGTTTGATTTTCAAACAGCTCCACAGCGGCCGGCTCATTTACACATCCGTAACGCCGTTGGACGTGCGCCACACCCAAGTAACATGGAAACACCGGGAGACGTCGCGCCGTAAGCCGTTGCTCACCGCCACGCAAATCAGCAAAAAGATCGCCGGCTTCTTCAACCACGCGAGCGACGTCAACATCGGCTACTTGTGCAAGACGTTTGACAACCTCGAGAGCCACTTAGCCACCAAGTCGAGGACCAATGTGCCGAAGGCAGCCTTGCAACGTGTTCAAGGGGATGAGGCCGAGGAAACTGAAGAGGGGCGGTTGGAGGAGCGCGTGTGGCTAGTTTAATGAACCTTGCGTACATGTACGTACCGGAAGGTACTAGTAGTACAGTACAACAACAATAACCTCAGTAGTTCGCAGTGGTGACGTAGCCACGAAGTACGTCCTTCCGATGGAAAAGCACGGATCAATTTAGTAACGAGAACATGTACAATGTCAAGCAACGTACTATTGCAAGACAGTACTCGCCACACTCGTACCCTCCCCCTCTTGATTCATAAGCATGTCCGTGGCCTTGGCTCCTTTAGTCCTTTACTGACGCAATTACTGGGACTCAGATTTGCCCGCTGGGTAAGCGTGCATGAAGTCGTTGTACGCATGCGTCTCGGCAAACGTGTGACATTGGGGCGTCTCTAGGAAATCATGTAACGCCGTCGTACGATGTACCTCGTTTGACCGGTGCCAACGTGTGGAATGTCGTCATCGCTGAAGTGCATCATGAAGAGCAAATAATCGCAGCGATGTACATGTAACGTTTTGATGTAGGGAGCGGAGATGTGAGAAACTTCAAACTCATCATCATCACCTTTTTTGGAATTGTGACTGGGACAACATGCCGCGAAGAGAAGTTGTAGAGCATGCCTCAGATTGTTGGCATGAAACACTGGATGTAAGTGAACTTTCGCTGCCAGTTTTAATCTGTAAGTGTGTTTCTCGTACGGTACGGTTCTCGTACAATGGTACGTAATGCACTCACACGAGCGTCGCCTACCCGGGAGCATGATAGATTACGAGTTGAGGTTTGTTTCGAACTTCTTCTCTCACTCATGCTTGCAAAACGCCGCATGTAGAGGGTGCCGGTGCGGGTTCCTTGCCAGTCCCATATCCCGGGGGCGCAAAAAAAAAAAAAGTGTTTCCCAATCTGCTCCTCGACTTTAAAAGGTCCCACCTGTCGATCACTCAGCTTACGTTCAAGCAGTCCGCGTAGGAGGAGGTTCTCAGTCACGACAGTCACCTTGTCTCTGTTAGCACTAGCATTGCATTACCTAGTGCTTATGTACAAAGCTAGCTAGTGCTTATCTTAGTACTTAGTGTTTTACTACACTCCTCCACAAAAGTCCAGACAAGATTTCGCACCTTTGTAAATAGAATATGTAACCATGCGTCGATTTTATTGACAAATATCGTGAAATCCCTGGCAAAGCTTTTGCGCGCAAAATGGAATGCGCCGACAACTACGAGGGGCGAATTCGAACACTGCCGGGCTTGTGTACTTGGGGTTATCGCGCCCGCACCCGTGCGGCAATCTATTTCAAATAGTCGCCGTGCTGGTTAGACGAAAAGAGTAACGGGCGCACAACGCCGCAATGTGAACGCTTATGCGACGGTCGCGCAAATAACACCGATCGTACCAAAGCGTGTACCTCATGTAACAATTTTAACCGCTTAGAAGCGTAATGCGAAATATGGATTGAAGGTCGCATGTTGCACAACATGTTAGGTGGCTCCTCTGCAAAAAAAGCCAAAATTATCCTCGAAGGGATGTGCTCAATTCCAAGCGCACGGGTAACGTTGTACGCAAAGTCCACTTGAGGCATGATGGTCTTGAGGCATCGTAGCAGCGAAAATCAGCGCAAAAGGTGATGGAACGTGTTGTTGATGCGCTCCGTTGCTTCATCCGTCTCCTGGTGTCGACTAGACGACATGTTGAGTCGCGTTCCAAGGCGTCTCCAAAGCGTTTGCCAAGAGCCAATGGCGAGTTTCGGGTCGCGATCATTGACCATCACTCGGGGCAGTCGTGTAATGTGTAGACTCCATGTCGAAACAAACTGGCAGTTTCCTCTATTGTAACGCTTTCCGTACACGGCAAGAGATGGGCCATTCGAGTCAGATGGTCGACCACAATCAACACACTATCAAATCCATTGCTCAAAGGAAGGTGTGTCAAGTAGTCAAGTCCAACTGTGTGCCACGGTTTGGGTGGAACAAGTAAAGGGTAAAGAGTCGCAGCTATTTGTACTAAAATCTTTGCTCGTAGACACACGACGTAGCGCTCACAAAAATCTTGAAAGTCTTGGCGAATTCGCATCCACCAGAATCTGTCGAGCGCTTTAGCAAGAGTGCCAACAACTCCTTTGTGACCAGTTGACGAACAATCGTGCAACTCAAAGATCAATCTCAGTTGGAGCTCAGAGTTCCGTGGGACACAAAGGCGATCGAGGCGCCAGAATTACGCAGCTTTAGCTTCAATGCGACTGACTTTCGTCCACTCACCCTCGTCCCCATAAACCAGTCTTGGGGGTACCCCTCGCGAATGAGATCAGCGAACTCATGGCTCAACCGCAACGCGTTAACATTCGTCGAGTTTAACTGCGCGTCCTCTCACAGCGGCCGGGACTTCCGTCGTAAATCTGTGTATGACGGAACCTCGCAATCCCAAAACAATAGAACTGTGACATGATGTACGGATCGGCTTTACGGGTCGGCTTTGTTCATGGCTCCCTTGTTGTACGCAAGTGTCATCGCGCCCACAAACGGTTGCAAGTCCCGCATGTAACGAGCTTGCCGCTTGTTGAACATGTTCTTCGGTTGCCTAGGCAGATGTCGCAGTGTGTCGTGGTCTATGACGACGAGGAACGTAGAGCAACCTTCAAGGTAACACCTCCAATTCTTTATCGCATACGGCCAAAGCCTCCAAATCGTACGAAGATTAGGTGTTACCGCGCTCAGCGGGATTAACCTTACACGCCCAGGAAGAGACTCGTTGAAGTCCTCCTCCTTGGTTTTGCGACAAGAATGTTGCAATCCCCACTGTTGAAGAATATGCAGCCACGGTGAGCATTGCGTCCGAGCTGACCTCCGGAAGGATCAAACCTTGCGGAAATGAACCGTTACCTGAGAGTCGTAAAGGCTTTCAAACATGCAAGCGTCAGTGTAACCTTCTGTGGCGTAGACTTCCGCAGAAAGTCCCTCAATTGAGCCGCAAGGTCGCTGAAGTGATGAACAAACTTGGCGTAGAAGCTGCATAATTGCACGAAACTACGAACCTCCTTATGTGTCGTAGGCACTAGCTAGTCTGCAACGGCTTCGACTTTCCTTGTCGAAACATAAATTTTACTAGCAAGCACAATGTAGCCCAAGTACTCCGTATCTTGAAGACCGAAGAAGCATTTAATAAGACGCAACTTCAAGCCCTCCTCTTTGAAACGTTGAAGCACAAGACGCAAGTGCTCAAGGTGCTCCTCCATGGTGCGGTTGTAGACACAAACGTTGTCGAGGTGAGCTGTCACGAACTTGTGTAAAAATTCTCGCAGAATATCACTCATCATCCGGTGAATGTAGCTGGTGCATTGCATAGATCGAAGGGCATAGCAACCCACACCATCACACCATAAGATGTGAGAAAAGGCGCCCGCCGGCGGCGCAGCGGCGGCGGCCCCGGAGGGGGGTGCGCTCGCAGGCCCGTCGGCACCTACCTCTACCTCCACGCGGTGGGCGCTGGTAACCCCATAGCCGTGCCAGGCCTGGCACGGTAGGGGGCTGAACGAGGTACCGACAGCTGCGATCCGCGGGATCAGTAGCTGTCGGGAAGCCCTGTACGGAGGGTTTTGGAAAACATAATATCCGTACACCGGCACAGGGATCTCCCGCTCGGCCAGTCCGATATGTTTTTTCCGCGACTAAAAACTCACAGATACTCTCCCGACGATGGGGCGGGGGCGGCGTTTGCGAAATATTTTTTGGCGAAGAGGGGTACGGACGGATCAGCGGTGGGACGAGGGTGTTGGAGCTGGCGGCGGACAGCTGGGAAGCAGCGCTAGGGCACGGCGCTCGCTAGCAGCCGCCAGCCCTGCGAAACCTTCTGGTTTCCCTTGGGGGAGAGGCCCGAAGACACGCAGGACGGAGGCGAGTCGCAGCCGGAGGAGCGGCACGGTCTGGCGGCGGAGGTCGGGAGGATCATCCGCCGCTGGAAAAACCCGGTACGAGGGGTTTTTGGTTAAATATTCCCGTACCCACCATCTTTTGAGGATAGCCGATCCCTGGGCATTATCCGTTCCCCCTCCCCTAGTCGGTACCCGGTTATCGACAGGCTGCCTCAGGCAGTGTGCCCCGGGTTATCGCAACAGCACACTGCTCGTATAGGCGGCCCCTTAACAACGTAAATCACCGGGGGAGACAAGTGCGGCCAGCACAGCGCGATCAGATGGGTGGTGGAACCAGACGGCAAACGGACAGGGGACAGGAGACATCTGACTCGGAGGCAGGAGAGCCAGGCGAACACCGTCTGCAACCTCGCTTTTTCTCCTCCCAGCCCCCGCGGGGGGGGAGAAGGCTAGACTAGGTGGAGGGTCGCGCCGAGAAGAGCGACCACTATCTCCGATATCTCGGACGGGGTCGAGCAAGGATCGAGACGAGTCCGGCGACGACCTGCGCGAGGGGGGTTTTCCACCTGCCTTTCCCCCTACCTCCGGCACGACCGGAGTCGCACATGAGCCGAGGTCAGGCAGGTTCGACTCGACCAGCTCAAGCTGACCAGCCTTGCTGATCGGCAACCCCGCCGCGGCTGGAGCAGGCCGCGTATCGTGGAGAATAGCGACATTTTTTATTTCATACTGTATCCAGGAAAAAAATAGTATAGGTCAGAAAATAGTAAATACTTGGATACTGGTACGGGTATGTTTTAGACGATATCGTTACTGCCATTGGAGAGGTTGGGATTAGTGGTTCACGGTCTACCTCACGCTACTAAGTCCTGTATGGCATAGCAAAAGGGGGGGCCCAAAGACTCCAGCCGGTTTACCGGTATTGTTGTAAAATATTTCAATTTCAATTTCAATTTCAATTTCAATATTTCAATTTGAGAAACGTAGTCTTGTGGACGTCCTCATCACGTACTCAAACTTGCCAGAAGCCTTAGGCGAGGTCGAAATGGGTGTAAGAATTCGTGTCCTTAAGCTCATTGAGAGTGTCATCCACATGCGGAAGTGGGTAAGCGTTCTGACTCGTAACCTCGTTAAGACCTCGGTAGTCAATGCACGAGAGTAGCGAGCCATTAGCTTTATGCACAAAAAGAATTGGTGAGCAAAACTCACTGTGGCTAGGACGAATTTGATCAGTCTCCACTGCGTCTTTGAGTTGACAATATAGTTTAGCGCGCTCCGTAAGTGACAATATGCTAAGTACTTGAGGTTTCATCGGACGAGTTGTTTCAATGGGATAATCCCGCTATCCGCTTACATGCGGCGAATCTATTGGTTGGAGCAAGTCAGGGAAGTCATGGTTAAGTAGCGACCGGAAGTTTTCACTTTGTTCCGCTTTTAATTCCTCTCAAGTGTGAAATTCCGCCGGCTGTTCCGCAGCTGGCGCGACGTTAATCACGTAAAACTCAGCGTTACGTCCTCTACTTGGGCGCGTCTTGCGCATGAGCTTCTGTACCTTGCTTGACGACATTAGTAGACACTCGGGTCGTCGTTCCTCGGGCTGAATCTTCACTGTTGTACCGTCCATTAGGGTGAAAATACGTGTTGTACCGAACTGTAGCTTCCCGATGGCGGTTGATCCTGAGGATCGCCGCCTCTAGACCAAGCCGCTTCTCCACATGCGACTGTCCATCTTCATGCGTCACGTCTAATCCCACCCCAGGGGAAGGTCCAACAGTCGCAGGGCTGATCGACGTATAGCGAGTGCCCTACTTTGGCGCAGCTTCATGGCTGTCCTCCGCCAACACCAAAAACCGCAACCCCCCGCTGATCCGGCCGCACCCTCCTCCCCAACAAACGACCCTCAGATATACCCCCCTCCCCCCTCCACCCAAGTAGGACGGTATCCATAAGTATGTGATCTTTAAAAACATATCGGACAGGCCGAGCGGGAGATTTTGGCGCCGGTAGTGTGCATATAACATTTTTAAAAGCCCTCCGTACGGGAATTTCTTGACAATTCCCGATCGCACTAATCGCATCTGTCGGCTCCCCCGCCTTGCCCCCTACCGTGCTAGGCCTGGCACGGCAATATGGTTACAAGCGCCTACCATTTGGAGGTGGGGGTGAGTGTCGAGGGATCTGCGAGCGCACCCCCTCCAAATGTTAGGCGCCGCCGATGGCGGGCGCTTTTGGTCGAAAATGAAGGAAACGGTTTTCATATTGTTTGCATATTCTCGAAGCTTTTACTTTTGGTCGAAAATGAAGGAAACGGTTTTTCAACTATTACCAACCACATTATGGTTGTTGTCTAAGGGCCTTCTTTCATATGTCATCTAGGACTTAGTGTCATATATTTTGGCCAGGGGATTTCCTTTTTCATCCTCCCCGTAGGTGTGGCGGAGCTTTTCTCTCCCGTGGGAAGTCCTAGGCCAAGTAGGGTTTAGGTACGAGATTGATTGGGTGGGGAGGGTTGGAAACGACTGTGAACTACTTGTTTAGAAGAGGCGAAAGGTTTGATGCGGTAGATGCGGCGTAGTGGTGCAGCCATTAGACATAACGTAAGTGTAGGCGGGAAGTGATACGTGTAGTGTCGCGGGTTGGGGTTTTGGAGGGTCTGTTTGGTGGGTCAGTTTTGGGGTTTATCAGTGAAGCGATGCTTGTTTAGGTGAGGGTGTGGGGTTTGCTTGTACGGCTCACGACTATGGGTATGATGTTCACATGTGTGCTATGCCACTGTGAGCGGAGTGCATTTGCGATAGGAGTGTATCTTCCTATGATGAGGTGGTGGGTGTCCTCAAGATTATTGTCCGTGCAGTATTCTTATTCTCCTACCCGATCTTTACGAATAGAAGAGTATCGGCGGCGGGAGGAGGTATGGCCTACAAGGCGGGGTTCAAGTAGTCTAATAAGATAAGGTTTATGGGCTAGGGGTCTGAGTTGTGTGAGCATAACACCCTCTGATAATACCGCGGGGCAACGAATTAGGTAGAAGTAATCGAGGGCTTCGTCTGCGTCCACTTTGCGAGTGTTTATTTGACTGTGTTGGATGTGGGGTGTGTCAAGTTGAGGGAGTGGTTCACTGAATGTGTCGGTTGGGATTGTTTTCATAGGTTTATTACCGAAGTCGGCGGTGATGGTTTCCTTACGCCCCCCGGTCGATTTTTCTAGTCGTGCGAGTAGGAATTGGAGTGCGCTTTGTGGCGGTCTTGACATTGGAGGCCTCACATTGTGGGACAGATACCCGCCGTGTGGCCATTGCTAATGAATTGTCCGCACATTGGGCATTTGCGAGTTTTGTTCCATGGGACAATGCGGGTGTTGTGTACGCCCCACATAAATTCCATTTTGAGTGTGAACTGGGCGGATGCGAGGGAGGGGTGTCGGCCATAGTAGGAGAAATCTGCTTATTTCTTTTGGCTGCGGGGAGGAGGTCGCCATGTTTGGTGGTGTGGTAGAGGGGGGTGATGGTGGAGGCGAGACTGTACTTTCTTGCATATGTTATGAGGTTGGTGTATGCAAGGGATTTAGGAGGGTTAGGCTCGTCAAGCCTTGTGGTGAAAGGCCATGCTCATTGCCCTAGGTGTGCTTGGGCACATATGAAGTAAATTGCATGAGGGGGTTGGCCGTCGGCAACGGTCTTTGCTAAATGCGCGGCTTGGTCATTGCCCGTAGAGTTCTTGTGCACAATTATTTTTCCTATATGTGTTGTTAGGCCTAGTGGGGTGTGGGTTTGGAGTGCGGACATGATAGAGTAAATTACTTCTTTGTGGGGGTGTCTTTGCATGGTGTGACGACTGAGAGTGTATTTATGGATGAGGCGGAGGGAGCAAGCGCTGTCGGACTGGAAGGCATGTTGGCCTAGCTTGAGCTTCAGGTTTATAGCAGCAAGTTCGGCCCTATTAACCATATTCGTAGGTTGTGTAAATTTCGTAAATTAGATCTTACATGCAAGAAGGCCACTGCCGACATCCATTCGTTTCCGATGCGTCGGTAAAGCGCACGCCTACTACGAAAAAGGTTGCGGGCTTGATACCAAGGAGTCTGATTTGTGTGTATGTAGGCGTGTGACGGCTCACGGTGAACCCCACCTTCCCCATAAAGGTGACTACGATTTTGAGGGATTTGCGGGAGGATGGGTGAGTAGCAGCGGCCCCTAGTGCCGTGGAGCCCGCTGTTTTGGAGCCGACCGTTTAGACAAATGTTGTCTAATTGAAGTTGGAATTATTTACAACACA